>JAAFYQ010000139.1:7500-27500 GCA_013389735.1 Phaseolus lunatus | reverse complement strand
TGGGCTCCTTCAGCCTGTGCAGGCGCTTGCGGCAGCGCCTCCTGAGCCTCCCCCGGGTAAGCGACCGGATTATCCAGGGCGTTTGGGGGATTCGGCTGGGCTACTTCCTCGCCTCTTTCATTTTCATTAGCGGTGGGCTCCGCTAAGACGTCGAGGTCAAATGAAGTCCAACCAGATCCCCTACTACTACCCCCTCCCATGGTACTCTCACCTCCAACTGAGATTGAGTGGGAGCCCCCCGAGGAATCCATGTTACCTCCTGCGGGATCCTCCATGGGCAAGCTGGTGTAACACAAAATAGAAGCGATTTGCACAATAAGAAGTCCTGGAATATAGAACCCGAATATTTAGACCACGTAACCCGTGATAAAATAACGTTTCAAGAAAAATAGGTCGGGATTGAACCCAACCAAATCGAAAATGATATATAGAGAGACTAGTAGTAAACAGAAAAAGATGAACCATTTCATAATAGAAAGAGCCCGCTGTAACTTGGGCCTTGTTAGATAGAAGCAAAAGAGACGCACTTGTATACCTAAAGGAAGGAAAAAAGTAGTGGAAGAAAAAAGCAAGAAGAGGAAAAGGCATGACCAGAAGAATTGTGTGAAATAAGTGAATTTATCCAGTTGAGGCATGATTGATTGAGAAAGAATGATTCCCTCCGGACAGAAAGAGAGTCCCTTCATGTAGGAGTAGTGAGTGATATGTGGTTGGTTGTTGACCAACAGAAAAAAGACATGGGAAAAGGAAAGCACTCACTGAGTTACTTACGAATCAGAAAGATTGAGGCTGACTACGGCCTCAGATGATTAGGCGGGGACAGGATTCGAACCTGCAATCTTCAGGTCATGAGCCTTCTGAGTTGACCAATTCCTCTACCCCGCTTCTTCCCTCTTGAAACTGAAAACATATAGATTAGCAAATGAGACTGCCCACACTGAACACCAACCCAATCTCGAATTAAGAAAAGTTGAACCAACTAGATGAAAAAAGCCGGAAGTAGTGCTTTCTGCGGTACGATCCGAAACTAGGCAAATTTCTTCTTTTATGCAATTTGCGGGACAGATCGATCCTAAAATGCAGCAGTGATCTTATATACGCTATATGTGGCTGCTTCAAGTAACCGCATTTCTAAAGCATAAGTGATAGCTTAAAGGCTTGTTGTGAGAAGAGCTTTTTTCTTTCTTTTTTTTCTTAAGTCATGATCAGAATGAAAGGTAGATTCAAAGTGCCAAATCTCTAATCTCTGGTCTTAGTTACTGATCAACTGTAACCTGCATTCCTTAGCTCTAAAGCCAGTGAATGTGTAGCGGGAGCTACGGGTGTAGCGCCCGAGTGAGCGAGTCTGACTGTCTGTCTTGGGCTAATCGCTTGGACTCTTTCCCTCCCGATTGCTTCTTCTGCCGTCAACTCAGGTAGCTCAAGCAGAAGCAAGAAAGAAGAAAGCAAGGCGCACTCAATCAAAGCTGCCTTTAACAAAAACAACCTTAAAGCGGTAACTCCCATCATCAAGGGATTTGGCTCATTCAATGCCAGCAAGAAAGGCATATTCAAAAGAGACAACCGGTAGCTAGCAGTTTAAGTTTAATCCGCTTACAATGTCTCCTCTGTAAGGTCTCTCTAGACCCTCAGTCAAACCATCGTCCTCTGTAAAGTCCAATGTTTCATATATCTTCATCCTCACTTGCACCTCCTTGTCAGGCCTAGCTAGGCAAACCGGTGCACCTTCTAAGTAAGGGCGAGGGTGTACGTATCCCAGGTGGAATCAATCCCATTTGGATCAAAACTAGGGGGAATTGATCTAGGCTAATCAGTGGCAAATAGAAAGTTAGGTTCCACCCTTCATCCTAGTGATGATACTCAAGTTCTTGTGATGTCCCTATTCTCAATCCTTATACAATCTTTCATTGAATTACATAAGGTCGCTAAGGTAAGACCTTTCTTTTCCCTTTCTTTCTCGCATTGATTCTCGTCCATGGTATGGTGGATCCCTTTCTATGCGAGTCGGGCTTCTTCTCATCAACATCAATAAGTAGTGGAAGGGAATCAAAATCACCGCTCTTTTATTTATATTGACTTGGCCGGTTCCACGACAAGGACCTTTCCTTTTGGGCTTATACACACCATTAGCCCTGTTCTGCCTACCGACCAAGACTTATCTTTCTAGCCCCTCTACGCTTATCAACGCCTGCATTCCTTCCTTTGATTGCTTCTTGTACTCCCTCTATCATATTCCTTTGTCTTTGCATCTCAGTCCCGGATCGACTAGTTGTCTTCTTTGCTATAGTTTGAATCCGTGATCGACCTGTACCTATAAATAGTCTTTGCTGGCTTGAGTCCGCGTGATTTATATAATATATAAGAATATCTATAATAGTAGCGCCGAATCCCTACTTCTTCTTGCTAGAAAATGGGAAAAAAAAGACTACTTCTTGGACTGTGGCCGACACCAGATAAGACAACTAATTAGAGATTTGCTAAGCGAACGAGCCTGAAAGCGCTTCCCCTAGCTTGATCTAAGTCTTTGACAATTGCCTGACTTATATGCTCCTCGTCCCTTGCTTTCTTATTCTTACACCGATTACTGCCGATGAAGCTTTGGACATCGATTCTATTCTCTATAACGAAAACGAAGATTCAAAGTTTCCGGCCGGATAGGCCTTATACTGCGCCATCTCTTAGCCCCTCTCTTTCCAGTAAGAAAGGAGACTAGGGCTTTCATTTATACTGGACTGGATCCGACGGAGCCTGCTGATGTACAAGAAGATTCAGATCTGATCATAGAAAAGATTCTCTTCAAGCGAACCGGCCTATCCTCTGCTCTGTATAGGGCTTAGGCGGTAGTTGGAACAAAGACACATTTTATTGTGAATTCCAATGTGGCTGGCAGGCATATATCTACACAGACCAATCAATAGACAAGGGAATCAGTTCGATTTGTAGATTCCTAATCTTTCAGTCTCTTGCCAGTCGCAGCCCTTCTCTCAAAGATTTCATTTCTGCGAGGTTCTTTTTTCTATTCCAATGCTTTCATCTGCTTATTTTATTCTCCTCCGTACCTTCAGATGTCTTGAGTGGATTAGAACCCCCTCTTTCTTTGGGCGAATCATGTGCAGGCTGCATGAACAGTTGCATTTTTATTTAACGGACTTTCTGGAAATGAGCAGGGGCATGTTGGGCTGGATTAGTTTGAGGACCTCTGTAGTAACCTTAAAAAAGAGGCAATGCTTAATCTCGACCCTTTCTCAATAATCCATATTGCCTCCCAAAGGAAGGCTCCTCCGCGTGTAACTCGGACAAAACCCCAACTTAGCATTTATATTATAAAAGAACCTATGGGGAAATACCGAGCTTTTAAAATATTTGATACCAAAGACTCAGGATTATGAACTAATCTCCGGTCCTGCTTTGCCAGGAGAGCCTTATTGAAATGAAACAAGAGAACTTCCTGAAGCCGAGACCTCCAAACTTGCTAATCAATGACTCTATCTGCTCACATATTGTTTTAGGAATCTTAAAAAAACTCATAATGTAGGGATAGCCTGTACCACAGCTTTGATCAGAACCTCCTTGCCTGCCTTTGACAGAGGCTACGCTCCTTCCACCCTTAAAGCTTCTTCCATACCCGATCTTTAACAATACAAAATACCTGCTTATTTGATCTCCCTATAAACTAAAAAAGTGGGAAGTCCCCGGTACTTGTCATCTTGCTCCACTGCCTTAACACCCATTCTATTCTGAATTTAGATTTGAATCGGCATATGTTAAGTAAGGGAGGAAGTCACTATTTGAAGTGGTGTATGGTAAGAGGACTCACAGGGGGGAGCGCAGCGATCAAAGCTTTGGTTTAGGGCCCACTTGGTTTAAACGAAAAAAGAGATCTTTCTAGCGATTTTTAGAGGGTTCCAAACCTAGCCTTCCAATATGAGAGCGAGACAAGCAAGCGTCACTTCCGTCATTGGATGTGGATGGGTTCATTGTACGTTCCTTCTTTTATCTTCTCTCTGCTCCCCTTCAAAAAAATGAAGAAAGACTTGTTTGTTGTAAATCGCCGGTTGGGTTTACCAACCAAGAAAGACATGGGAAAAAGACCAAAGCTATCAGAAAGACTCAGATGGATAGAAAAAAGGGTGTAATCCCGATTTCTCTAAAGCGCTACGTCTTTTCCCGGCCATCATGCATCGCTCCAACCTCCTATTGCCACAGCCTTACAAGCCAAGCAAGAAGTGAAAAATATCAATAGGGACCTGACTGCCGTTCCCAGCTTAAGCGTCTACACCTCCCAACAAAGTGAATGTACCTTATGGAACCTCCGATAGGGACTTAGATGAAGCCCGCCGACCTTCTCCACCTGCTCTGTAGATGGAACCTTCGTAGACACTTTCGAGAATCATTTTTGTCTTTTTGCCCCGGCCAAGGGCACACCACATTCGAAAGAGATCCCTCAGACTCCAGTCCTACCCCGTCTTCTTAGGATTAAGGTTGCAGCACAGTTTTATGTAGAAGTGGCTATGATAGCAAAGAGCAGAAGAGAAGAAAGATATGTATGATATATAATAAGATAATAGTTGAGAGCACTGCTAGAAAGATAAAGATGGCGATAAGAGATTCGTTCTGTCTTTCTTCACTTCTTATCTTTATCTATGATATTAACTTGAACTTGAAGACGAGTCTTATTCATAACTAGAAAGCAGATCGAAAGAAGCATAGGTACACTGAACACTAACCCAATCCAGATGAAACTACTATTATCGGAACCCAGCTTCTCTTTTTTAGCGAATAAAGATTGAAGTCGCTCTTACACTTAATTGAATTGAAAATCTTTCTAATTTATCATATGAAAGAAGGAGAAAGGGGGCTGCTACTGCAACCAAGCAATTGGTGCAGACGCTCTACGATGCAATCAGACAATGAGAGAGCGGACTCTCTTTCTCTAAGGGACACTTCCTCATTTTCTTGATTCCACCCCCTTTCGTCGGTTCGGAGGGGGAGTACCATGTAGTTAGGAAGATGATCGATGCCTAAAGCATGTCTACTTAAGATCTCTATCCTTTCTGGTGATCAAGATATCCCAAGAAGAGAGACCTGACGGCGCTTACTAGAAGAGAAGGAAAGAAGACACTTACTATAAATCTATTCCACCGGAAGACTACCGCTTGATTTCTCTCTGTCCACAGCCATGACTCACCCACCTTTCCATCCCCCCTCAGCATATAGATCCACCCGATCGATGAAGACTTGAACCGAACAGTGATCAAATCGACTTTTGAGAGTAAATCCTCAGGGCAAGCCAAAGGAAGGACGGGATAGAGCTCAAAGACAGGCTGAAGGCAGAGAAGGATAGACGAGACAAGGAAGCAAAGGAGAAAAGAAAGATCGGAATAGAATAGAGGTAACGGTGGAACGAACGGTAGACCCAACTCTGTATACTTAGCCGGAAGCAGGGCATTCCACCGATTCCACTGAGGGAGAAAGCCTTTCCCGTATCTATACCTGATCTGCTAATTTCTATCCGGTAGACTTGGTAAGGTAAAAGGGCCCCGACTTATTTTATTTCCAGAATTCGAGTTCGACCGCAGCTGCCCCTTTTGTGTTTTGGGGGGATCAAGTTCCTTGCCAACTATCGACCCCGATCTCTTTTCATTTTTGGTATTACTAGCCTAGCCTTCGTAAATCACACTAAAGCAGAGCACCCAACTATGGCAAGGCCCCCTTAAGTAAGGGTTAGGTTAGTCAATCCGGCCCGAGACGCGTTCGTTGACAAAACCGCCGTAGGAATGGAGACCTTTCAATAGAGCGGAGGCGAACTGATCAACGAGAAAGAAAGAGGCCCTACTCACTACAAACGAATACACCACAAGATCGAACTGCACTCATGCCTCTCCCGCATAAAGTTGACCGACCCCCTACGTAGTTCTTCTATCAATCATGTACGTAGGTAGGGTCCTCCATTCTGATTGGTATATCATGAAAAAAGCCATTTGCACCAGGCGCACTGCGCTTTCCCTTGCCTAGATGTTCGTTCGCCTTTCTAAGTCAAGTAATGGTGACCCGCCGAAGACTGGAGCCTCAAAACATGTTGACGAAGACCCCCGAACTGAGGGTTCGATCAGTAGAGGGGACGACTTTCCCTCCCCAGAAGAAGAATAGCCCCGCTCTCTAGCCGACTGATCCCGTGGATCATATAACTGGGAGGGAACGTGTCACATTAGAGGTGAACGATAATTACCACGATGAGGCTGGTCCCTCTTTGATTTTAGTAGACTAAGCTATTCATATGAATGAATGCCGGGCTCTTTCTTTCACTGCTAACCCCAATAAGTCAGTTTCTTAATGCTGATATTTTCTGTTTCGTCGAGCCCCGAGCTTGTGGTCCTCCTTTGAGTGTGGGTTCCATTGGATGAATCTCTCAAGTCAAGGTTCACGTACATAGCAGCAAGAATGGTGCAGCGCCTCTTTCTCGTTCTCGCTCGGGAGCCAAAACGAACACGCCTGCTACCTACTGTACTGGACCTTCGACCAGGCATTCTACCCTTGTCGAATCGGAACCAACCACCACTGTATTGCGCTCGAACAGTTGAGCGGCCGCCGGCCAGCAACTTCCGTACTGTACACAGATATAGATTCATTCTTCGTACCTGGTCCAACTTCACAACCCTTCGCGGGTTGGTCAGAAGTCAGTCTTGTTTGGTAAGACTCTATTGAACAAAGCAAAAGAGAGTGCTCGACCGGAACAACGGCCAACAAAGACCGTAATTACATAGATAACTGCTCCTCCCTTTCTCCGGCTTTCTTTAAGGCGAACCGTATGGCGGGCGGCCGGAAATAAAAGAAAGACGACCTCCTCACCTTCTCGTAGATGGTGTCAGTGAGAGCAACTTGAGTATCCCCCGTTGACCTTCTTTTGTAGATAGAATCTTCAATGAGTGGAAACAACTTACTAATAAAGGTGCGCTTGTTGAGTAAGGCCGTTTTCTTGCAGGAGTGCTAACGCGCGCCCTTATTCTTCGCTTGCTCCGCAGTACGAGCCTCATACAGAGCTGCGCCCCTTTAATATGATGAGAAGAGGGGCCGCCCTCTTTTCTGCACCGATCTTGATTTACTACTATCTCTCTTTTTTGGGGGTGTATAGCTCAGTTGGTAGAGCATTGGGCTTTTAACCTAATGGTCGCAGGTTCAAGTCCTGCTATACCCAAACAAACCTACCTTACACTATACCTATTAATAAGGATGCGTAGTAACGTTCAAAGATCACTCTTTGGCCTTTAGACTCGCTTCAGCGACTTCGCCCTTTAAGTGAGAAGGGGGTGAGGTAAGGAGTAGTATAAGAGTGGCTCGGTCATCCATAGGCCTCTCCTTATTGGATTCATTCTATTCTATAGGGCGGGGCTGCAGACCAACAATCCAGCAAGCAAAAGGGCTTAAAAGCTCCTTTATCAAACCTTCCCCTTTTTTTTCAAAACAATAAGGTAAGCATCAAAGCCCAGCAAACCCAACCTATACAAAGAGCTCTTTTCAGCCCCTACTCCTAACAAGTGTGCCGTAGCTGGCACCCACCATACCTTGCTTCGTGCCCTCGGTTTACTTAACTGGGGCTCTCTTCCCTTGGAACCAGGTATGACAGTTTACTTCTTTTTCTTCACTGACAGCATCCCAATGAAGATGTTATTTTGTAACTGCCAGGGAGCTGGATCTAATGAATTTATCATAAAATGGAGAGATTTGGTTAACGGGAATGATCGTGGTACTCATTGAAACCCGAACTCAGAGTCGACGAGCATGAAGCAGAACCATCTGAGCACACCGAGCGGCGCATCAAGCAAATAAAGAAGGAGGGAAAGCATCGAATGGAATGTGGGAAGCGAGCTTACCGGTCTTTGCTATGGATCTTTCCCCTCGCTATAGCTACCATGTTCAGTGCCCAAACATAGATATGCCTACCTACATCTTATCTTACTACACCCACTCACCGCTCTTGTATATGAGACAGACTACGCGCTAACAGCTTTAGCAACAAGGCTATAGGCTAAACAACTCAAAAAGCAAGCATTGAAAGACGCTCACCTCGTGCATTCACCCTAAGGGAAAGTTCCTGAGTCAGTAAACTCAATTACAATCAATCAAAGAAGAGCACTATAAGCTTTCTACGCGCACCCTACGTACATAACTCCGCGATAGGACGGACAGCAAAGGAGACACTAAATACACGCACTACAGAAGAAGGTGATCAACGCGAGAAGCCTAATTGCATTGCATTTAGGAAGGAACGCATGCGCATTGGCTAGAGCAGTAACTTCCGGAGTTAGCTCTGCAGATGAAGCAAGCAAAGGCAGAAGGTTGAAAATCCACTCTTGCACAGAGCCTCTTACTCGCCAAGTGGATAGGCAGCAAGCACAACTGGATCTCCTCATCTACGATGCCTCCTTCTTCCATATGTCCGGAAGCCTTATCTTCGTCTCAGAACTCAAGCCCCTTCCCTTTACTCCATAGGGCATTCGACTATTCCCATTCACTCTATCTACTTTTGCTAATAATCTTAAATATCTGGTCATTGGCCCAAGGTCAGCTCTTGTCTATTCAATTTCCTTCTCGGTTTCGCATGCCAATTGGCAACTGCTCTATTTCGTATCATCCCACCCAGAGGGAAAGATATGAGGTAATTGATTCATGAATCAAATTGAATTGCCTTAGTTACCAGGAAAGATCTGATGTGAACAAAAGAAGATCATGGTTGAATGCTCACAAGACATGTGACATTGGTTTCAGTTGAATCGACTGTGAACGAATGGGTTAAGCGAAAAAGGGCGTTGATCCAGGATTCGATTCGAGGCTTGACCAATCCGGAAGTTGCTGAAAGAGAAGCGGAAAGGGACATCTTGAACTCAGGGGGAAGGGACGCTAACAAGTACTAAAAAAATACTTTCCACAAGCTCGATCTTCTATTCAAGGATTCTTCTGCCTCACAAGTACCGGGCGATCCCGACCGCACCGATGCGGCTTAACCATCGTTTATCCACAGATCTGACTTTGAAACAACTTGGAGGGGAAGGCATCCCTTAGAAGCTGCATGAGCACTTTTACCAAAGAATGTAGGTCATAGCTAAATAAAAGGAGCATTACTTCGAACCAACCAGAAAGAAATCCAATTTGGAGTACTAACCAAAGGAGCATAAGCGGAAACGTAGAAAAACCAAAAACCTCTTGCTGAACGAGATTATCATTCTCTTTTCCAAGCCCGGTTATTGAACCTATGCTCTACTCAATCCCAAGTACCCGTATACGCTACCTTCCTTGATCGACCCAGAATGTACTATCTCTAGCCGTTAATTCACTACACGAACATTTCACATATGAAAGATAAACGAGATCCATTGCACAAGTATGCTATTTAAATCAGTCCATGCTATCCGCTACACAGGGTTATTCAATTCCGTTTGATTCAAGACAAGCAGGAACGCTTCAAATAGACTACAGTGGACATATTCTTTCTATTATTAAGAGAGCCGCATAGACCCTCGATTTAGTTTAGAAACAAGAAGATTACAGCCTAGTAGTAGGTGGAGGCACTAAGTAGCAAAAGGGTATGACGAAAGGCTACAGCTATGCATAGGAAGTCTCAGTTAATGGGATGCCGGGTTCCCTTTTAGTGTAGAAAAGCTGCTGCTCGATTTGAATTGAGGCTTCCAATCGCCATAGTGAAACTTCTGATTAGCCCTACTCTACTAGATTAGCCATAGCTAATTCGTTCGATAAAGGAGGGGTGAAAGACTAAAATTTCGATATATGTAGAAAGAAAGGGCACGACCTTTTGAGAAACAAAGACTACGAGACTTTTATCCATCCACTGTTACAAGAATGGTATGTGCCTCCATTAGGAAGAGAGGGAGAATGTGACTAAGTTTCGGTTGAAGTTGGCTTGCTGGATCTTGGAGTTGAACGTGAATAATTGTGATAAATGACCCCCTTTTGTATACTTATGTTCCTAAGGGAAGGGGCTTACTCATATATATAATATAAAAAATAAAGTTTGCACTTAATCTATTCTATTAAGTAAGTAAGGCCAATCTTCTGATCTTCAACTATTCTCAACCCTCGGAGTCTAAAAAAAAAAGATGTGTATCTTGCTATTGGTATCAATCGGTCCTCTCTTTCCTTTTGGTGGCGCATGCTTAGATTACCCTTATTCTTCATCTTCTCTACCCCTCGGTTGCTTAGGGCGCCCTGAGGGATTCGCCTATAGGAGAATAGTTATTGATCACATAGCTTGGGTACTAGAAGTTGCTGATCGTATCATTCGGGCAGAGCCTGGGTCCCTTTGTATTATGTATAGCACAGCTCCCTCTTTCTTTTGCTAGTTTTGTTCCGATCGATGAAGGAAACTCGGTAGCGCGCGGATTCGTTTTCCTATTTAACTGGGATCGGTCCTAAGGCGCGTGCTTCAATATTGTCTTGATTGGCAGTCGCTCTTCTGTATTTGGAATCTTCAGAGATACCCTTAGAGTTCTGTCCTTAATTGGAGGGTTGTTGAGTCAAGTCAAGAAGAATAAAAAGAAAGTCCCACAAAGGAATCTTGGACAATGGGCACAAGTCTTTCTTTTTATTAAAGAATTAGTATCTCCATTATAATTAGCATTTCTATCAGCTCTGCTCTTTTGTCTCCTGAATATCATCTCGAGACCCAAACAACGAGATCCGGATTGGAACCAACGCATATTCAAAGCTTATGGCCCTTAAATACAACCCCCCTCTGTATAAAACCGTAAGTGAGCGGTGCGAGTCTACAAAGAAGACTTTCCATCTTCCTTCTTTGGCGCTGCTGGAGATGCCCCACAAGGCCTTCTTTCTCAATCTTTCATTTTTCGCCGCGGTGAACAAACAAAAGGAAGCAACGCCGCTACAAGCAATAGAAAGCAACGTTTATTAATCCATTTAAGTAGGTGGCGGTGTACACTAGGTATCAACAAAGGACGCTTTCTCTCACCCAGCCCTTTGGAGGTGTTAACTCTTCGCCTTCGGCTTTCTATTGAATGATCCATCTGGTGTGCTATTGATACTCCGTCAGTGAGGGCTTCTCCCTTTTCAATCTACATGGCATACGTACACGAATTAATATTCAAACTCATCGACTCGGCTCAAAGCATATGATCAAAGCTCTAGTGGCGCACATAGCAATATCAGAATAGAATTCTCGTCGGCCTGACCGGCAGTAATAGCGAACTAACACTGTTCTAATAGAAAGGGGGAGTCCCTCTTTGCGGTAGATAACGCAACCGAACACAAAATGAAGCTTTCGGTCTCGCAAAGCATCTGGGCGAGCCCCTCCCTACTAAGCATACGTTTATTACCAGATCCGATAACAGCGATTCTCCGTCTCTGACCAGGAGGTATCACATCTACAGACATTAGCCCCCCAAATGCTAGCTCGCATTATTAATGAATAGTAAGTCGCTACATCATGCTTTTGAGGAAGCTATTCGGGCTTACCCGCCCGCCTCCTATTTATCAATTCTTTCCGTTTGATGGGCGTGCTCTTGTTTCTAGGTTTGGATGTTCTTTAAGGGTCTACTAGATTACGTCAATACATGAATCTCATCTTTCCAATCTCTTTCTTCTTTACCCGCTCATTCCTCTGACTTTATGCCTTCTATTCGGCTCCTACCCTACCAAGTCCGACCGGGGGTTAACTTTTCGTTATCAACTGCTTTCTTACTTTAAAATGTTGTATCATGGGCTTGAGGTATCACCGCCTACGAGTGAGTATAGATTTCCCGTTCGGTACACATACCCGAAGGATAGAACCTCTCGCCTCTTCTGTGGAAGCATCCTTAGGTTAGGGAGGTAAAGTCCATATAAGAGGACTAGCCACAAGTACTGAGACAATATCTAAAATATTTGCAATTCTTCACTTTTTTTATTTTAACCCAGTTCCGGGAATCAGGCAAGTCAGATCTTTAACACAAGCTTGGCACCTAGGAATAGGCGTTTTATGGATGATTCAAGCCCTGCACACTCAAAGGCGAGAACGAAGTAGCGATTGCTCGTCCAAATGGGTTACCACCAAATCAATAAAAAGAAAAATGATATGTATTGAATTTATACCTCAATCAGCCCTTGAACACCTTCGAAAGAAAAAAGAAGGAAAGCACCCATCTCAAGTGCCTTGCTTCCTCTCCTTATCAGTCGAGCTATTTCATTCCTTCTTTTTTCCAAAGCAGGGTTAGCGTGAAAGGGTGAGTTGACTCGGGAAAGAGTTATGAGTTAGCTTCGGGATATGGCCTTTGCCTCGGATTATCCAATAAATTGGAACTGTTGATGCATGGGAGGGAATAAGAAGAAGAGGAACGTAGTAACTCGACTGTAAGGAGAGGAACGAAGAGAGAAGAAAGATCCTTATTTTATCTAAATTGCGTAAGAGAAAAAGAAAGCAAAGAAACCTGCATTAACCCAGGATTTTTCAAAGCAATACCGGTAGCTAAGGGCTTTGAAGTTGTTGCTTAACACATCCTATTCGAACAATCAAGATAAAGGGGCTTTTCAGTAAGGATTACCGGGGGTTTCTCAGATAAATTCCGATAGACTATTAAGGTAAGGTAAGGAGAAAATCCCTGTAAGGAAGATTGCCGGATTGATTTAGAATTTAGTAAGGAAAGCCAGGGGATTTCTATCAAGGGCAGCTATGTCAGGGATGCTCGTCCGAAGAAAGTGAAGATATCCAGGGAGATTCATAGGGGCGTATCAGGAATTGGCCTCTTATTAGGATAGGACTCTACCACTCCTATGGAAAGGTATTCCAAGGAAGCATCAATCAATATGCGGGAACCCGAATTCAAAAGAATAAAGCCTTCATGCATCCAGGGGAGCTACACCCATCTAACTAACAGGATAAACCGGATAGACAAGTCCTTATTTGAGAGATTCAGTCCCAGGTTTTCTGAGAGCAGCGGAGCAAGAAGAAGATACGGCTACTTCCCAAGCATCCTAGTAATCTAGTCTGCAAAAAAGCAGCTAAAAGCGACGTCCCAGTCTTGAGACCTGATCAATCCCATGAATTCTCAATCCTTATGCTTATAAGTCTTCGTTACTCGGATTACAGTCGAGCTATTTTGTGTGTGATTGTCTATTTTAAGATCATATTGGAAACCTGGGATATGCCCATAGGGAAACCTAGATTATTCACATGTTTGGCAGGAACGTACCTATCGTCATATCTGAGGGGACCCTATCTCCCTCCGGTCTCAGCAAGCTATGGGATATAACAAGGAATGCACCTTCCTCTTTGGAGGCAGGGTCAGTCATTCTGCTTTGGTTCTGCTGTTAACCACAACTAACATGACTTAACCAAGTCAGATGGCCTCTATTCTTTTTCTTTTTTTAACTCCTTTCCTAATGTTTTGTTTGGGAAATCTCACTCACTACACACAATCTATATGATATGTGTGATGCCGACACCTAAGATAGAGAGAGTTACGACGACTATAATAATAATAAGAGGTTATGAAGTAACTCGACTGATAAGGAGAGGAAAGACCTCGGGCATTGAATCTCTGGCCTTAGCCTGCCTACCAGTCTTGATCTCTTGCAAGAACAAAGGGAAGCACTAAGAAACTATTTCAGCATGCAATTGGCATAAATTATTCACTCGGATGCTCTCACAGCGATGCTGAAAAGGTCATCTCTACTCTGGCTCAACACTTCCCTGACTTACGCGAAAGAATCATCCTCAGAAAACAAGCGGATGGTTGAGCTCAAGCGAAGCACCCTGAGAGCAAGAAGTTCGATCAATTCTGCCAAAGCCTCTCAGTCTACTGCTTCTGAAAAGACTTCTTACTACTCTAGTTAGGAAGTATAGTTTCAATATGGGCTTCTATCTTATTTGTTCTCCTCTGCTTACAAACTGGGTAAGGGTAAGAAGAAGTCTAAATCTGCAGTTAAGATGAATGCAAGAATCGGATCTGAGCTCCCCCGGCTCTACGACCCCGCAAGGCACTACTGTAGAGCTCTTTGGGCGAGACTTTCTCGATCACAGCTTCTCACTGACAGACTAGCAATTCAAGAACAGCTTCTTTCTCTTACGCAATTTATACTCTCCACAACAATCTGTATTTCGAAACAAGGAAAAGGATTATCG
Source organism: Phaseolus lunatus (assembly GCA_013389735.1). NCBI lineage: Eukaryota > Viridiplantae > Streptophyta > Magnoliopsida > Fabales > Fabaceae > Phaseolus > Phaseolus lunatus. The sequence goes on along the minus strand of JAAFYQ010000139.1, from coordinate 13,372 downwards.
ACATGCTATGCAAGGCGGCAAGTGCTACTTCCTGTTAGACGAAGCTTCATGTGTTTTCTATTGGACTTGGTTGAGTTGAAGAAGAAAAGAGAGTGAGTTTGATTCCTTTCTCACTGAGGAAACTTGGCAAAGGTTTCCAAGCCGTAGTCCAAGAGGCAAAGGTTGTTTGCCTTGCTTTCAAACTGACTTGCCTTATCCTATTTGGTGGGTGAAAGTACTATGACTTACTGCTATACCCGTCTACCCGGTCTTACTGTGAGCCCTCCCACTCTTGGAAGAAGTAACACCTTAGACACGGTAGGTAAGATTAGAACTGAAAGGCCCTTAGACCATTACACAATGGAGCACTTGCTTACACCACTAGTTAGAGAACTGGGGAAGGGGGAAGAAAGGAGCAACTTAGATCTCCACCGTCCTCCTTATGTGATGCTTACTAATCCAGCGGATCCCTCACCAGATGCTTAGTCAGAGCCATTCTCCTTGTGCTTTGATAGACTACTATAATAGACTCTTTAGGATAAACATTCTCCGCTTCGGCTTGCCTCTGGAAGCTCTATTGTTAGACAGACCTTAGCGGACTACTTATTTGAAGCTTGACTTGTTCTCAGGATCTAAACTGACTGGAAAGAAGAAGCATTAACGGATGAAAGTCAGGATGGAAAAAAAGAGGCTGTTAGCTCTTGCTTTGCCTCGAATGCGGCACCCTCTATTCCTAAACTAGAGAGCGTCAGGGATGCTTTGGAATAAGCTAAGCTCTTCCAGTGAGAGTGGCCTATCCACTGCGCCGATCCCTTTTTTATTCTTATCAGCGGGATAGGGAACTAGTCCTCTGCGATTGCACGACCTTTCCTCACCAGCAGAAAAGAAAAACAATCCATCCAATGCCTAGAGTTTATTTTTAGGCAGCCTAATTCTTTCTCCCTAAACATATATAGAAAGAGGAGTAACGACGGGACAGGTCACGACTACGTGTTTGACTCCGGCCAGAGAGTTCTTTTGTCCAACTACTACTCCAACTCTATAGAAAAGACAGTAAGGCCTCTCCCTTGAGCCCCGGGAGGACAGGTTCTATTAATAATAAGAAAAAGATTCCAGCAAGAAAACGGATGGCAATCAACGGCTTTCTAAAGCTCAAGGAGTTGCTTGTTGGCTGGGAAGCGAAGAAAGAACGTAAGCACGCCAGTGGGTGTCTTTCGCATGTTGCCATTCCAGAGGTGAAAGTACACTTTCTTTATTCTTGATTCAATTTCTGGCATAAGAGGGCTTTTATCTTTGCTCTTTTAGCGGAATAAGAGCAGTTGGGTTGGTAAGATTATAATATAGGTCAGAAAGAATCAAATGTCCCTAGTATCAGGAAAGAGGGTGCACATTCATAGGCCAATATGTTTTCTTGCCCGTTCCCAGTAAAGGTATGAAAGACGCCTATTCTTCAGGCAAGGAGCGCTTCCTATATAGAATATGTCCGAACTTATTTCCCCGTACCGGACCGCAGCAGCTAAAGGACGTGCCACTGGACGAGGATTTATTTCTTTCATTTTTGTTAATATTCTATGAGCGCGTTCTCCTCTTTTGAAAGATGTAAAGTGTGGTCTTCTCGTCACTCTTCGGGATGCTAAATAAATAGTCGGTATTGATTCGATTCTTCCATGGGATATGGGTTTACATGGCGGGGACTCCCAACTTATTAAATAGGTGACTTCCGATCAAAAATGGTCGAGGAATAGGCCTTGGCAACAGCAAGCCTTTCTCCTTTCTTTTCGTTTGTTTCTTCCACATGACTACTCGAGTCGAGGGTTCCAAAAAGGGTAGTGTGAGGCTAGCAAATGTCGTCTTACGATCATGATACTCGGAGCCTTCAGTGAGCTCCCGCTAGGCTAGGTTAGGTGTAGCAACCTGACGACACGAAAGGTTTCGAATCTTCAATGCTACTCCTAAACAGTCAAGAGGAAGGCTTGGACCAGCTCCTGAATTTGTAGGCGAGAAGCTCTTTGTTCGAGTTTACTGTGTGATTGTGGTTTTCTTTAAGGCAACCGGAAACCTTTTCCTGAATTGAGAATGAGTAGAAGCGCCTTTGACAGGGGTTTATGGGATGGATGCGGGAAAGAACTCCCCTTTTGCAAAGCAAGGTTTAACCCTCTGATTACACTTTTTTAGGGATGGGATCTTCTGCCTAGATTAGATCTCTCACGCACGGGATTCATCTGGCATTTATGGATGGACTGGCATTGAGCATGTCATTCCGGACTTCGCTATTCTCACAGTCAGATCGGACATTGAAATCTGAAGTAAACTATCAAGACAGTCCTGTCTTATCTATTTGATTTGCTGACAGTTGTATTCTCTCTCCTATTAGCTGTCAGTTGCAATATTGACTTTTTTGTCTTATCTTCTTTCTGAACATCTTACCTTCCTTGTCTTAGCGGTGCAGATCTTCTTTATGCTTTAAGTGGATCTTCCATGTGCCAATCAAAGAAAGAGAACGAAGTGCACTACACTTAGCTCTCTAGGTTAACGTCCAATCCTGTCCACCTAGCATCCCACCTTCCCCAAGTTTGAGTATGAGTATTGGGCACCAGGTCTTTCGATGAGCTTACTAGAGGGAGAGAGATCGATTAGCCGTGAAGGGGCCCCTTGCCCACTCCCCTTCCCCCCATTTCCGGGGGCCTCGTCCTCTTCAGGTAGGAGAGACTACACCTTTCAAAAGGAGAAACTTAGAAAACAAAGAGAATCAAAAAGGCCATCATTAATGCGAACAAGGCAATAGCCTCGGTTAGAGCAAAGCCCAGGATTGCATATCCGAATAACTGTTTTGCCAATGATGGATTTCTTGCCACGGAATGAATTAATGAACTGAATACGTTTCCAATACCTACAGCAGCTCCCGCTGAAGCAATTGTAGCAGCTCCGGCACCCATTGATTTTGCACCTTCTAACATCTCGAATTGAGAAAGTCTCGTCACGCTCTTTCATTCACGATTTTATGTTCTCGTCGCTTCTTCCCCTCGTTCCTTTTCTCTTGGACATCTCACTTTAGGAAGCAAAGGCAAGCAGACTAGGCGGCAGAGGTTGTCTTCGCGGAAGGGGAAGAGTAGGAGGCTTTGAGTCGGGCATAAAAACTCGGCGTAGAAAGTCCGCTACCCATTCAAGCAGCTTGTAAGGCTACAGTACTGCTTCATATAAGATGTACCAAGGACAAGTCAGATAGTGCACATTACTAGTGGGATAACTTTAGACTTATGTCTCACTCTTCTGGATAGCACAGGAAAGAGAAAGAAGACTAAGCAGACGATTCGGTGGGGCCTAACTTCAGGGGGAACATAGGCAAGGAAAATCCTGTCTCACTAGATCTATTGCTGGGGGCTAAAGCACAGGTTTACCCGCTAGTGGGTTTTTCTCTTTCATTGGTTCTGGAACGGGTCTGACTGGAACATCGCTGTCACGAACAGCGTAAACTGAGTATGGGTAGTCTAACTACTCATGCTAGTAGTTTATCTACTAGATGCTCTATAACTCACTAGAAAATAAGATTCTAAACTGGATTGACTCGGCCGATGAACCAACCTCACCAGGGACGCAAAAGGTAGACCCAGTGGACTGACTACTATAGCTGGTACTCCAAAAAGGGAAGGTAACATGCCGGCGAAAACGAGAAGAAGGATCAAAACATCGAAAGCCTTTCTGAGCCAGAGAATTGGACGTGTGATCCATAATAGAATAGCCTTTTAGCGTAGCGGCGAAACGTGCCTGCTCTACGATAAAATAATTTTTTGAATTGATAAGTATTCATGAGTGCATATACGTGGGCCTCCGGTCCTCGGACCTCAGTGTCCCTTTTGTCTTCCTCGTAGGGCGGCTCCTCGCCGTAGCCTGCTATCTCCTCCAACTCGTCATAGAATGAGGCCATGTTCACACCGCTTCGCCCCTTTATTGATTGACTGGATTGGCTGGCTTAAGAATGGAAGGCTCTTCAAGGAAATTTTTGGTTCCAGTTGTGCGGTTGAAAATACATACGAAAAGAATAAGGCAAAGATCAGAGAATAGCTAACTCGTGTTGACGAAAGAATGCTTCGGTGGCTGTAGCTGATACAAGGAAAGCGAGTAGGAATTACGACACCAAGAGCTCGTTCACCTTCAGACCAAGAACTCAAAGAGCGAGAGCGAGCCACGTAATCCACATACTAATCAATCTTACTGATACTGAATGATAGCAAAACAAATAGATCAATAGAAAGACGAATAGATAGAAAAATGATTAAAACACTAGAGCATAATCCAAAAAAAGAACAAAGAAATGCCTTTAGCATTGAAGCCGGAAAGCCATTAAGCAAGCCTCTAACTCCATACTCTATTTCCTGCCTTTGCCCTCTCAAGCAAGATAAATTGAACCAAATGCAATCAATCGTCAGACCGCCGGAAGTAACTCTTTCTCTTTTCCAGGCATACAATCAACACTTCTTTCATTCAAAGGAAGGTAGGTGTATAAGCCCTTATATTGATCGATTCGCCTAAACGAGTTTCACAAATTCGTTAAGGACACAACCCTAACTAATATGAAAGGCTATGGATATAGTCTACATCGGCTAGTCATAGGAAGAAGAAAAAGACCAGCGTTAGGCCTCTTCAGCTAATAGATGTGTCAAAGAAAGACCGTTGCCAGGTTCAAGCTACTGAGGGTTCACTTGAACCTGGCAATTAGACCCAAGTGAGAAATGGAGAAAAGAAAGCAATAAGATAAAAGAGGGGAAAGACCTGAACACCCTCGGCGTTCTGCGCACAAAGGGGGAGCACACTTATAGCGACAGAAGTGAGAGAGCGGGATTGAGAGGACCCCGTGGGGCTCGAGGAAAGAGCTGAGACTCTGCAAAAATAAAAAAAATGGAAATGAGATCAAAGGTAACGATATACCTCTAATGTCAAGGGTCAAGGGTAATGAATGGCAGAAGAGTAGTCCAGAGAAACCCAGCGCCTCCATTCGGAAGGTTTGGCTTGAGAAGAACATACTGTAACTCCCACTTTTTCAGCCCCTGGCATCTCCAAGCTTTGGGACGAAGCTGTGGTGGACTAAGACTCTTTTCGTTGGGTTGCCTTTCCGGCCGGTAAGAGAGTAAGCGTATGAAGAAGAGTTCATAGGCGGATCGAACTCCAAGCAAAGTTGAAAGCGGTAAGGCATTCAATTAATTAGGCTGTGGTAAATCTTCAGATATGGAATAGGTACCAAACCGGAGTCAGAGTAAGCTGCGGCATTTCATTCAGTCAGCTTGGCTTTTTATCTAGTTTGCCTTTTCCTTGGCGGGCGCCCTTCTTTAGTCAATCTCGCATTGGTCCATTCCGGTCTTCAGTCAGTCAAGTCAGTGTGCACCAAGCAAGTAAGCAAGCCAGTGAATTGATCCGAGGGTGAATAGACTAAGGTAGTGAAGTCATCCTAGCTCAATGCTTTCCTATCTGGTCCTGGAGCCTTCAATTCAAAAAAAGACCTTACGGAACGGAAAAATGGAATCCTCTGAGATAGGTTGAGAAAGCGCGTTAATATCCTGTTGAGAAGTCATATTGCCACTAAGATAAGGATCTAAATCAAATAATATGAGGAATGATGGTAAGTAGTAAAGAGGTTCTGGTAATCTCGCACGATGTGGCAAGGATATTGGTGTGATTCAATATCCAATTTCCAGTCCTATCCTAAAGGGCTCAAATCCTATGACGCCTTCCGCGTTGAAGGGTGGATAACTGAAATGAATAGTCTTGGACTCCCCTTTTTTAAAAATCCAACTGATACGGGATTTAAGAAAAGTCCTCTTCCCCCAGAGTTCAATGTGTTAGGCGGAATCGCATATGAGGCAAGGTTTTTCTCCCTTAACTTATTTTTTTCCCACCA
>JAAFYQ010000139.1:0-2500 GCA_013389735.1 Phaseolus lunatus | reverse complement strand
TTCCCTTTCAAAGGCATCGGATTGTACTCCTCCCTCATGGAGCTCGTCCCTACCTAAGGCGATAGAGCTCTATTAAGGAAGGTTCCCCTGAGGCCGCACGGGGATTGTCCAGGGCCCGCGCTCCCCGTCCCGTCCAATCGCCACTTGGATAAAGGACTGCCATCTGCTGGATGATCTCCACCTTGACCTCGAAGAGGTCTTCGGCCTCAATCCGGGCCATTGTGATCTCATGGGCGGAAGGAGAGGGAGAATCTCCCCAAAAGCCTCCGCTCAATGGATTCCACACTATCCCCGCCTATGATTTCATTTTTTTTCTAGGGGTAGGGGGCGGCTGGGCTCCTTCAGCCTGTGCAGGCGCTTGCGGCAGCGCCTCCTGAGCCTCCCCCGGGTAAGCGACCGGATTATCCAGGGCGTTTGGGGGATTCGGCTGGGCTACTTCCTCGCCTCTTTCATTTTCATTAGCGGTGGGCTCCGCTAAGACGTCGAGGTCAAATGAAGTCCAACCAGATCCCCTACTACTACCCCCTCCCATGGTACTCTCACCTCCAACTGAGATTGAGTGGGAGCCCCCCGAGGAATCCATGTTACCTCCTGCGGGATCCTCCATGGGCAAGCTGGTGTAACACAAAATAGAAGCGATTTGCACAATAAGAAGTCCTGGAATATAGAACCCGAATATTTAGACCACGTAACCCGTGATAAAATAACGTTTCAAGAAAAATAGGTCGGGATTGAACCCAACCAAATCGAAAATGATATATAGAGAGACTAGTAGTAAACAGAAAAAGATGAACCATTTCATAATAGAAAGAGCCCGCTGTAACTTGGGCCTTGTTAGATAGAAGCAAAAGAGACGCACTTGTATACCTAAAGGAAGGAAAAAAGTAGTGGAAGAAAAAAGCAAGAAGAGAAAAGGAAACATGACCAGAAGAATTGTGTGAAATAAGTGAATTTATCCAGTTGAGGCATGATTGATTGAGAAAGAATGATTCCCTCCGGACAGAAAGAGAGTCCCTTCATGTAGGAGTAGTGAGTGATATGTGGTTGGTTGTTGACCAACAGAAAAAAGACATGGGAAAAGGAAAGCACTCACTGAGTTACTTACGAATCAGAAAGATTGAGGCTGACTACGGCCTCAGATGATTAGGCGGGGACAGGATTCGAACCTGCAATCTTCAGGTCATGAGCCTTCTGAGTTGACCAATTCCTCTACCCCGCTTCTTCCCTCTTGAAACTGAAAACATATAGATTAGCAAATGAGACTGCCCACACTGAACACCAACCCAATCTCGAATTAAGAAAAGTTGAACCAACTAGATGAAAAAAGCCGGAAGTAGTGCTTTCTGCGGTACGATCCGAAACTAGGCAAATTTCTTCTTTTATGCAATTTGCGGGACAGATCGATCCTAAAATGCAGCAGCAGTGATCTTATATACGCTATATGTGGCTGCTTCAAGTAACCGCATTTCTAAAGCATAAGTGATAGCTTAAAGGCTTGTTGTGAGAAGAGCTTTTTTCTTTCTTTTTTTTCTTAAGTCATGATCAGAATGAAAGGTAGATTCAAAGTGCCAAATCTCTAATCTCTGGTCTTAGTTACTGATCAACTGTAACCTGCATTCCTTAGCTCTAAAGCCAGTGAATGTGTAGCGGGAGCTACGGGTTGTAGCGCCCGAGTGAGCGAGTCTGACTGTCTGTCTTGGGCTAATCGCTTGGACTCTTCCCTCCCGATTGCTCTTCTTCTGCGTCAACTCAGGTAGCTCAAGCAGAAGCAAGAAAGAAGAAAGCAGGCGCACTCAATCAAAGCTGCCTTTAAACAAAAACAACCTTAAAGCGGTAACTCCCATCATCAAGGGATTTGGCTCATTCAATGCCAGCAAGAAAGGCATATTCAAAAGAGACAACCGGTAGCTAGCAGTTTAAGTTTAATCCGCTTACAATGTCTCCTCTGTAAGGTCTCTCTAGACCCCTCAGTCAAACCATCGTCCTCTGTAAAGTCCAATGTTTCATATATCTTCATCCTCACTTGCACCTCCTTGTCAGGCCTAGCTAGGCAACCGGTGCACCTTCTAAGTAAGGGCGAGGGTGTACGTATCCCAGGTGGAATCAATCCCATTTGGATCAAAAACTAGGGGGAATTGATCTAGGCTAATCAGTGGCAAATAGAAAGTTAGGTTCCACCCTTCATCCCTAGTGATGATACTCAAGTTCTTGTGATGTCCCTATTCTCAATCCTTATACAATCTTTCATTGAATTAAATAAGGTCGCTAAGGTAAGACCTTTCTTTTCCCTTTTTTTCTCGCATTGATTCTCGTCCATGGTATGGTGGATCCCTTTCTATGCGAGTCGGGCTTCTTCTCATCAACATCAATAAGTAGTGAAGGGAATCAAAATCACCGCTCTTTTATTTATATTGACTTGGCCGGTTCCACGACAAGGACCTTTCCTTTTGGGCTTATACACACCATTAGCCCTGTTCTGCCTACCGACCAAGACTTATTT
>JAAFYQ010000138.1:0-12958 GCA_013389735.1 Phaseolus lunatus | reverse complement strand
GCATGCGGGCATCACCAGGGCACGAGGCATGTGGGCATCACCAGGGCGAGAGACATGCGGGCATCGCCAGGGCGCGAGACATGCGGGCATCGCCAGGGCGCGAGACATGCGGGCATCGCCAGGGCGCGAGACATGCGGGCATCGCCATGGCGCGAGACATGCGGACATCGCCAGGGCGCGAGGCATGCGGGCATCGCCAGGGCGAGACATCGATCGTCTTCCAGAGAGAGACATCGGTCGTCTTCCAGGGAGAGACATCGGTCGTCTGCCAGGATGAGACATCGGTGGATAGTCATCACGCGAGCGGTCATCGGTGGAAGGTTATCGCGCGATGTCGTGTTTCACACAGATAAGGTGGGACCCAGGCTCCCAGCATGAGACGTCCTGCACGCGCGACACGTAGACAGAAAAGGGTGTTTCAGAATAGTTGGCATCAGAGAGTTGGTATGCGCAGAGACACACGTGGCCGTACTGTTCAAGGAAGTGTGCACGCAAGCTTTCCTGCAGAGTGGGTAGTGGCAGCGCAATTGTGGACAAGTTGGTTTAGATTCAAAAACTCACTTTTGAGAGGAGAGAACGTTGCTGTGGTTCAAGAGTGACAGAGTGAGTTTACCTTCATCCTCCTCTTTCTCTCCTTCGCGCTGCGATTTAGGTATCCTCAAGCACCAGTACGACGAGCGACGACTGCCCTTGGACTCCTGGGAAGTTCTCTGCAAGTTCTCCAAACCGGACGCTAAAACAGAGTTAAGGCATCTTTAAGCTTCGGTGGGTTTTGGAGCTCTTGGTGTTTTGCGCTAGTCCAGGTAAGGGAAGCTAGCATTTTCGTTTATAAAAACGTTAGGCGAGTAGGTTCTGAAGTGAGGGCGACGTGGTCGCCGGTTTTCATATTCCTTTTCACAATGCTCTGTTTTTATGTGTGGGGTGACGTGATCGCCGGTTTTAATGTTGATTTCGAACTCCCCTGTTTTAGTGTCGTTTGAAACTGTTTGAGATTGAAATGTGAGATGCATGTGATATTCGAAAATCTGAACCTTGGAATGATTGTTTCTGTAATTGGGATTGTTTAAGAAAAGATTCAAAATATTATATGATGGAATTGTGCTTTTACGTGTTGTATGATGCATTGAATGTCGAGAATGTGGGATCAAGGCATAGTATTTTCAGGAAAGAAAATACCGTGTAAGATCGTGTGTAATGTGCATTGACTAGGGACTTGTCTAGAAGGAGATATCCTGACTCTGCTGATATAATGGAATCACATAGATGAAGTTATTCAGTTGTGGAGAGTCGAAGGAGGTTCATATGTATGGGTAAGTTGTTTGAAAGATAACTGACTTGACCTGTTATATGAATTAACCCCGTCATACCGGGAGAATGATGATATTGAGATTGTAAGGACCTGTAAAATTGAATTGGAATAAAAGTGGTATATTTAAATAATTTCAGAAGATGTTATTATTTAAAATACAAAGAACTGGTAAATGAAGTTTCGTAGTAGTCGGACCTCGGACGTCGCCCAAGATCTGGGGTCAGCTGGTAGAGGTCGGTCGGCTGACATGTAGATCAAGAAGAGTAAAGGAGGAAATGTGTAGCTAAGAAGTCTCCTACGAGATCGCCGTTATTGAAGATGGAGGCGACCTCCGACTCCTCTGGCACATAATCGCTTGTCGCCTAGAGGAGACATGAGCGCCAATCGCCTAGAGTGTACGTGATCGACGGGAATGCACGTAGTATGTGGTCAAGATACTGAATCAACCAGAGTGGGTTCCAACAACCACGCGTATCAAGGTGTGGGTTAAGCCTTAGATACGCTGTGCATGCGAAGCTCTACGCTTGAGCAAAAGAGATCACCCTTAGTGTTGCATGCGCGGGCGTGAGAGGCATGCAGGCATCGCGCGGGCGTGAGAGGCATGCAGGCATCGCGCGGGCGTGAGAGGCATGCAGGCATCGCGCGGGCGCGAGAGGCATGCAGGCATCGCGCGGGCGTGAGAGGCATGCGGGCATCGCGCGGGGCGCGAGAGGCATGCAGGCATCGCGCGGGCGCGAGAGGCATGCAGGCATCGCGCGGGCGCGAGGGGTATGCGGGCGCGAGGCACGCGGGCATTGCCAGGGCGCGAGGCTTGTGGACGTGGCCAAGGCGCGAGAGTTATGAGGGCGTCGCCAGGGAAGACATCGGTTGTCTCCCAGAGGAAGACATCGGTCGTCTTCCAGGGCGAAGGAGACATCGGTCGTTCGCCAGGAAGATGTCATCGGTGGTTGTCTTCGCGCTAGTAGTCATCGGCGAAAGGTCATCGCGCGACGTTGAGTTACACCCAGAGAACGTGGGCCCCAGACTCCCAGCAAGAGATGTTCTGCACGCGCGCCACGTAGACAAAAGAGTGGTTCAGAATAGTGACCTCAGAGCGTAGCCTGCGCAGAGGCACGCTTAGTAGTACTGTTCAGTGAAGCGTACACGCAAACTTCCCTGCAGAGTGGGTGGTGGCAGCGGTTTGTGTGGAGAAGTCAGCTTAAGATACAAAAACCCACTCCTGAGAAGGAAAGAAAAAAACGTTGTTGTGGTTCCAGAGCTAAAGAGTGCGTTTATCTCCCTTCTCCTCCAGTTACCTCCTCCGCGTTGCGATCGCAGCATCTCCACACAAGAGTACGACGAGAAGCAACACCATTGGAGCACCTGGGAAAGTTCTCTGCAACTCCTTCAAAACCAGACTCAAGAATAGAGCCAAGGTATTCTGCAAGCTTCGTGGGATTTCGAAGCTCCTGGTGGTTGCGCAAGTCCAGGTAAGGGAAGCTAGCCTTCATCTTTACTACGAGCCATAGTTGAACCATTTCTGAAGTGTGGGCGACGTGGTCGCCGTTTTCGCTTTCGTCTTCGTGAAATGCTCTGTGTTGTGTGCTTGGGCGACGTGGTCGCCTGTTTTAATATACAGCCTTCGAAATACCATATTTTGAACTAGATCGCCGGTTTTGGCGCTGTTTTGCGAACTCCTTGTGTTTGATGTTGTTTTGAGAACTGCTTGAGATTTACATGAGATATTCGAAAATATGAATCCTTTGAAATGGCTATTGCTGTGATTGAAATCATTCTTTTAAGTGTGGCATGATGTCTTTGAATGCTGTGAATGTGGGATCGAGGCATAGTATTTTCAGGAAAGAAAATACCGTGTAAGATCTTGTGGTAGGTGCATTGATCGGTGATTCCTAAGGGGATATCCTGACTCTGCTGAGGTAATGGAATCACGTAGAGGAAGTTACTCAGTTGTTGAGAGTCGAAGGAGGTCTATATGATGGGCGTCTCGTGTGAAAAAGAACGAGCTCCGTCTGTCCTATGGATTAACCCTGTCATACCAGGAGAACTATGGTAACATTGAGATGATATATGCGCATGCTGTGTGGATTCACAGCGACCCTGTGTGGATTTCACAGTGGTGTGGTATGACAGGTGCAGATCTCTGAGTCTAATCAACGCACGAGTCAATCCGGAAGTAGTGTCAAGTGTCTTGTGTGGTGAGTCAGTGGAAAGTCTGACATGTGAAATGAGAAACTTGAATATTGATAGACACTTGATGCTGTATTGTGAAATGGAATGACTATGGGTGAATGTTGTGAAGTTTGTGATTTTGGGCGATCAGCTGAATGCTATGAGCAGCTCTATGTTTTACATGGATATTTTGGAATTTGGTTTACTTGGATTTGCATGTTCTTGATTTAAACTTCTTTTAAATTATCTAGCTTACCCTTTTATCTGTTATTGTGGTTGTTTTTCTCAAAACTGTGATGATCGTGTAATTGTTACACGGGAGCAGATGATCTTCCAGGAAGAAGAGCTCTCTAGTGAGTGGTCGCCGGGGAAAGAGATCGCCTATTTCCACCTCTCGGTGGTGATCGCCGGTTTTCTGCCTCTATCGGGTGATCGCCTGTTTTTCTGTCCTGATAGGTGATCGGCTGTTTTGGGTCCTCTGATAGGCGATCGGTCTCGTCCGATAGAAGATCGGTCCCTTCCGTTAGGAGACCGCCTGCTTTGTTTTTGTTACTGTATTTTGTTTATGTTTCTGGAAAATTTGACCGAATTTGTATTAAACTCCCTAAGAGGAGCAACTTCATTTCATATATATAATATTTTGTTCATAGAATCTATTTGTCACCTTTACTTTCATTTTATATTTATTTCAAAGTGAATTTGGAGGGATGTTACATTAATGGTATCAGAGCAGTTCGTCCTTAGGATGACCTGAGGGCTGTGGATCCATTGTGTTTCTTCTGCTCATGAAATTTATTTGAGTTTAAAATAACAACTATAGTGAAAAGTTTCAAACGTTTTTGTATTGAGATTTTGTGTGTGCTTTGGTGAATATATGTTATAACTGAAAATCTTAGTATTAAGGATGAGAAGGTCTTGATAAAGTAGTGAGGGTGCACACTCATAACTGGATCGGGATGAGTCTCAACCTTAATTCCAAAGGTTTGATGTTTAGCATATATTGAATTCTGGTGTGAGCTATTTCATTTTCTTGAGTGTCTTTGTAATGGATTGAGAATGGTTGATTGGATTGATGACTGCATACCAGTAATTGTTCTGGTGTTATGCTTGATGTTATAAGCATTATGATTCTGTTGTTGAGCTCAAATTCTTAAGGATTTTGAGATGCTGACCTTTGTAAGGTCTAGCTGTTACCCCCTTGAATGAATTGATTTCTTATCGATCTCATTCTTGTGGTTGTAGGGAATATAGGAATCTTATAGTTCAAAATCTGAAAACGAAGGAGATGGCACGTAGACCTTCTACCCCTCCCCAACCTTCTTCAGAGATGGGTCAGATCGCCAGGGCCATGGAGATGATGGCAACTGCCATCCAACAGCAGAATATGGTAATGGCCCAGATTCATCAGGCTGTAATGAATCATTTGGAAACTGCTGGATCGGCTGCAGCAGCTCCCCATGTCAATCAGCCTCGGGAGCAGATGGGGATGACCGAGTTCATGAGGCATAACCCAACCCAGTTCCGTGGGAACGTTTCTCCGAACCAACCAGATCAGTGGATCAGAGAGTCTCATGCCTTAGTAGGGAAGGCAAAGGTGATGGAGACCCTGGAGAGGAGTAATTCCAGGGTAATCAGATCACGCCCAAGGGGTCCCTTCAGTGGGAAGGCCAAGGTACAGCACCCACGAAGCAAGCCTTATGTGATACCTCCACCACATCGGGCAGAAGCAATTCCGCCCCAGTTTCAGCAGCAACAACCATGGAAACCAAGATGTTTCCGTTGTGGTGGGTTACATAACGTCAAGGCGTGCTCCAAGAGGAATTCAGAGAAAGGGTGTTTCACATGTCAAGAGATAGGGCACATTTCTAGAGATTGCCCTAACAGAAAAAGGATGACACAACCCAGTGGATCCCAACAGTTGAGGAATGGAGGCAGTCGACCTCAGGCAGCAGGGAGAGTGGTTGCCATGTCTGGAGCGGGGGCATCTCAGTCAGGTAACTTAGTACAGAGTGTTGCTCTATAGCTGGTAGATGCGTTAGAATTTTGATTGATTTTGGAGCGACACACTCCTTTGTGTCAAGCTTGTGTGTAGCCGAGTTGGGCCTTCTAGTGAAGGAAGTACCGTTTGAACTGTTGGTCTCTACACCTGTATCAAGACAGGTGTTGACCTCTACAGTTTGCCCTGAATGTCCAGTGATGGTAGAGGGACGCAGATTCAAAGTAAACTTGATCTGCCTACCTCTTCAGGATCTAGATGTTATCCTGGGAATGGATTGGCTAGCTGCCAATCACGTTCTCGTAGTCTGCGGTAATCAGAAGTTCGCAGTTCCAAACCTCCAAGAGTCAGAGGTGATATCTGCTCAGCATGGGTGGTCGGAGTTGGGAAAAAGGGGCGAGGTGCTTCGTGATCCTAGCTCGGTTGGAAGTGAAGAATGAAGAGGACGTAAGCAAGATACCTTGGTGAAAGATTTCATGGAAGTATTTCCGGAAGAAATACCTGGATTACCTCCTAAGAGAGGGGTGGAACTCTATATTGTTTTGGTACCTGGGGCTGGACCTGTGTCGATGACTCCAGCTGAGTTGATGGAATTAAAGAAGGAAGTGTAAGTTAGATTTAGTGCACCAAGGTTTAGTTTCAGCTACATGTAAGTTATGGAGAGTATATAAGCTGAATGTTGAGGGTTTAAGGGCTTAAGCATGTGTATCCATGGGAAGTACCGGGGTTAAGTTCCAAAAATGAAAGAATGAACGTTCTTTTATTTGAAGCTTGGGAGATGTTTATGTCGATGAAACAGCATGAGATGACTCTAGCTTAACCACAAGCCTAAAAGGAAAGAGGAGATATTGTATTTATGTCTAAAGTTCAATTAGTCAGAGAAATTTGCTGAAAAATACCAAGTAGAGAAGTTACTGGGAGAAGAGAGAAAGCTTCACGCAGAATGGATGCTGTTTTAGTGGACCGTGAATTGGAAGATGAGTATGGAAATGGTGGATGAGGAGTGATGAGAAAGAGAAATGGAAAGATATTCTTGTATCCAAATATGACTCGGAACTTGGGAGGAGCCGAGCTCATTCGAAATATCAATCGTGGTGGTAGAGAGATGTACGTAAGGTGTGCGATGAGGGTGAAGATGATGGTTAGTTCCAAAAAGTCATTGTTGGAAAGTTGGAGGCGGAGGGGATGTGAGATTTCAGGAGGATGCGTGAGCCCCTAACTTTAACTTTAAAGCAACGTGGCTGGTCTATGTGCTTCAAGTGGATAAGTGTTCTATTGGTTCGACATAAGGGTTTGAGGTCCCACCTTGAGAACTTTTATCTTATACGTATGTCATCCAAGTAGAATCAGGTGTGGAAGGGAATGTGGGTGGCAATAGTCTGTTGTATCTTAGAGAAGAGGAGTAGAGTTGTCCTTAAGCAAGAAATCCTGGATGCAGAGGAAATTTTCTAATCGGCTCCACTACTTACATGGTTGTGGTTGAGAGATATGGTGTGTTCGTTCTTGTATGCCTTTTCAGATAGGCACCTGAACCCAAATCAATGCATCCAATGTATACATTGAACAAGGAGGAAATGATGGGAACAGGAAGCCGAGTTGGCAAAAGAAGTCATGATGATGATTTAGAAAGTAACAGCAACAAGAACTTTGTCGTTATAAGGTGCAGAATTATGTAGCATAGTGGTGAACCAAAGGTATTCCTGTAGGGAGCGTGAGAATTAGATCAGCAGTGGGAAGTCGATGGATGGTTTTGATCAAGAAGCGGAAGTTGATTCCTAGAAGGATATTTCGGATCCTAGTTTGAATGGACTAGGAGGCATGAGCAGTAGCCAGCTGTCCTTTTTCCTTCCGATGAAGGGATCTTGCTCACTTTTCTCTAAAGGGGCTAGTCCTGGTTCTGTTAAGGGCCTAGTTCTGGACTTGCTCGACCAAGTCTTCAGGGTTGGAAGTAGAGTGTGAGTACTGGAGTTGGCGCTCATTGGGGCAGCATATTCCATAAGCAGGAATGTAAAATGGAATTCGATGAAGTATTGGAGTAGGAAGAGTTGGCTCAGCAGACAACCGAGAGGGCGAAACTGATACAGGGCAGAATGAAAGTTTCTCAAAGTCGGCAGATGTCCGAGGCAGAGCAGAGGAGAAGACCTTTGGGGTTTGCTGCTGGGGGATCATGTCTTTATGAGGGAGGACACCAGCCAAGGGTGTAGGATGGGCGATCAGATCAAAGAAGCTGTCCCCTAAGTTTGTTGGACCATATCAGACTCTAAGGGGGGGGATCAGTCCAGGGGTTTATGAGATCGCCCCACCTCCCCATTTAGCAAACCTGCATAATGTATTTCACGTATCACGGCTAAGGAAGTATCTTGCAGACCCTAGTCACGTGTTGGAAGCGGACGACGTGAAGATCGGGTGATTCACCAGGGGGAGTTTGAAGAAAACATGAGAGAAGCATATCCCTACCTCCTTCCCTTATAATTCAATTTTCGAGGACGAAAATTTTTCTTGTTGGGGAGAATATAAGGACCTGTAAAATTGAATTGGAATAAAAGTGGTATATTTAAATAATTTCAGAAGATGTTATTATTTAAAATACAAAGAACTGGTAAATGAAGTTTCGTAGTAGTCGGACCTCGGACGTCGCCCAAGATCTGGGGTCAGCTGGTAGAGGTCGGTCGGCTGACATGTAGATCAAGAAGAGTAAAGGAGGAAATGTGTAGCTAAGAAGTCTCCTACGAGATCGCCGTTATTGAAGATGGAGGCGACCTCCGACTCCTCTGGCACATAATCGCCTGTCGCCTAGAGGAGACATGAGCGCCAATCGCCTAGAGTGTACGTGATCGACGGGAATGCACGTAGTATGTGGTCAAGATACTGAATCAACCAGAGTGGGTTCCAACAACCACGCGTATCAAGGTGTGGGTTAAGCCTTAGATACGCTGTGCATGCGAAGCTCTACGCTTGAGCAAAAGAGATCACCCTTAGTGTTGCATGCGCGGGCGTGAGAGGCATGCAGGCATCGCGCGGGCGTGAGAGGCATGCAGGCATCGCGCGGGCGTGAGAGGCATGCAGGCATCGCGCGGGCGCGAGAGGCATGTAGGCATCGCGCGGGCGCGAGAGGCATGCAGGCATCGCGCGGGCGTGAGAGGCATGCGGGCATCGCGCGGGCGCGAGAGGCATGCAGGCATCGCGCGGGCGCAAGAGGCATGCAGGCATCGCGCGGGTGCGAGGGGTATGCGGGCGCGAGGCACGCGGGCATTGCCAGGGCGCGAGGCTTGTGGACGTGGCCAAGGCGCGAGAGTTATGAGGGCGTCGCCAGGGAAGACATCGGTTGTCTCCCAGAGGAAGACATCGGTCGTCTTCCAGGGCGAAGGAGACATCGGTCGTTCGCCAGGAAGATGTCATCGGTGGTTGTCTTCGCGCTAGTAGTCATCGGCGAAAGGTCATCGTGCGACGTTGAGTTACACCCAGAGAACGTGGGCCCCAGACTCCCAGCAAGAGATGTTCTGCACGCGCGCCACGTAGACAAAAGAGTGGTTCAGAATAGTGACCTCAGAGCGTAGCCTGCGCAGAGGCACGCTTAGTAGTACTGTTCAGTGAAGCGTACACGCAAACTTCCCTGCAGAGTGGGTGGTGGCAGCGGTTTGTGTGGAGAAGTCAGCTTAAGATACAAAAACCCACTCCTGAGAAGGAAAGAAAAAAACGTTGCTGTGGTTCCAGAGCTAAAGAGTGCGTTTATCTCCCTTCTCCTCCAGTTACCTCCTCCGCGTTGCGATCGCAGCATCTCCACACAAGAGTACGACGAGAAGCAACACCATTGGAGCACCTGGGAAAGTTCTCTGCAACTCCTTCAAAACCAGACTCAAGAATAGAGCCAAGGTATTCTGCAAGCTTCGTGGGATTTCGAAGCTCCTGGTGGTTGCGCAAGTCCAGGTAAGGGAAGCTAGCCTTCATCTTTACTACGAGCCATAGTTGAACCATTTCTGAAGTGTGGGCGACGTGGTCGCCGTTTTCGCTTTCGTCTTCGTGAAATGCTCTGTGTTGTGTGCTTGGGCGACGTGGTCGCCTGTTTTAATATACAGCCTTCGAAATACCATATTTTGAACTAGATCGCCGGTTTTGGCGCTGTTTTGCGAACTCCTTGTGTTTGATGTTGTTTTGAGAACTGCTTGAGATTTACATGAGATATTCGAAAATATGAATCCTTTGAAATGGCTATTGCTGTGATTGAAATCATTCTTTTAAGTGTGGCATGATGTCTTTGAATGCTGTGAATGTGGGATCGAGGCATAGTATTTTCAGGAAAGAAAATACCGTGTAAGATCTTGTGGTAGGTGCATTGATCGGTGATTCCTAAGGGGATATCCTGACTCTGCTGAGGTAATGGAATCACGTAGAGGAAGTTACTCAGTTGTTGAGAGTCGAAGGAGGTCTATATGATGGGCGTCTCGTGTGAAAAAGAACGAGCTCCGTCTGTCCTATGGATTAACCCTGTCATACCAGGAGAACTATGGTAACATTGAGATGATATATGCGCATGCTGTGTGGATTCACAGCGACCCTGTGTGGATTTCACAGTGGTGTGGTATGACAGGTGCAGATCTCTGAGTCTAATCAACGCACGAGTCAATCCGGAAGTAGTGTCAAGTGTCTTGTGTGGTGAGTCAGTGGAAAGTCTGACATGTGAAATGAGAAACTTGAATATTGATAGACACTTGATGCTGTATTGTGAAATGGAATGACTATGGGTGAATGTTGTGAAGTTTGTGATTTTGGGCGATCAGCTGAATGCTATGAGCAGCTCTATGTTTTACATGGATATTTTGGAATTTGGTTTACTTGGATTTGCATGTTCTTGATTTAAACTTCTTTTAAATTATCTAGCTTACCCTTTTATCTGTTATTGTGGTTGTTTTTCTCAAAACTGTGATGATCGTGTAATTGTTACACGGGAGCAGATGATCTTCCAGGAAGAAGAGCTCTCTAGTGAGTGGTCGCCGGGGAAAGAGATCGCCTATTTCCACCTCTCGGTGGTGATCGCCGGTTTTCTGCCTCTATCGGGTGATCGCCTGTTTTTCTGTCCTGATAGGTGATCGGCTGTTTTGGGTCCTCTGATAGGCGATCGGTCTCGTCCGATAGGAGATCGGTCCCTTCCGTTAGGAGACCGCCTGCTTTGTTTTTGTTACTGTATTTTGTTTATGTTTCTGGAAAATTTGACCGAATTTGTATTAAACTCCCTAAGAGGAGCAACTTCATTTCATATATATAATATTTTGTTCATAGAATCTATTTGTCACCTTTACTTTCATTTTATATTTATTTCAAAGTGAATTTGGAGGGATGTTACAGAGATTATGTATGCGCATGGCTGTGTGGATTTCACAGCGACCTTGTGTGGATTTCACAGTGGTGTGGTATGACGGGTGCAGATCTCTGAGTCTGAGTCAACGCACGAGTCTTCCGGAAGTAGAGTCATGTGTCTATATGTTATGAGTTAGTGGAAAGTCTGAAAGTCTGACGTGTGAACCATGAATATTGAATGTATTGAATAGACACTTGACGAGTTTGTGGAATATGGGGATGTTGATGGTTGAAATTAATATAGATTATTAATGGTGTGAAGATTTATGCTTTCTATTGATATAAAGTTTCATATTTAAAGTTTTTAAAAAATATCTAGCTTACCCTTTTATCTTGTATCGTGGTTGTTTTTCTTAAACCTGTGATGATCGTGTATATTTGCACGGGAGCAGATGAGGTTGCAGGTAGTAGAGCTCCTCTGTGAGTGGTCGCCGGAAGGAGATCGCCTGTTTCTGTTTCTGTTAGGAGATCGCCTGTTTTCCTTTTCTGATAGGAGATCGCTCGTTTTCTATTTTCTGTTAGGAGATCGCCTGTTTTTCTATTTTGCTGTATTTTGTTTAAGTTTGGAAAACTGACTGGATATGTATTAAACTCCCTGTGAGGAGAAATTTCATTATACATATATATATACATATGTTCACTTCGATATTATTGTTTTACCTTTATTTCATTATATAAATATGAAAAGAATTTGGCGGGATGTTACAATTCCTCCTATGAATGAAGTCCTTATTTGCTTCTTGAGATGACCCTTTATAGTTGGCATTCTTGGTCATGTTCTTATGGACTTGGTTTTGGAGTCTTTGTGGGTTTGTATCACTCTATCTCTATCTCTCAAGCTTATCTCTCTATATCTCTCTCAGCCATCTCTCTCTTTCTCTCTAAGCCATCTATCTCTGTCTAAGGCATCTCTCTCTATCACGCTCTATCTCTCTCTCTCTCTAAGGCATCCCTCTCTCTCTCTCAACCATCTTTCTCTATCTCTTTCTAAGGCATCTCCCTCTCTATCTATCTCTCTCTCTAAGGCATCTCTCTCAGGCATCACTCTCTCTCTCACTGTATCTCTTTCTCTCTCTCTCTCAAGCATCTCTCTCTAAGGTATCTCTCTCTATCTATCTCTCTCTTGCACTCTAAGGCTTCTCTCTCTCAGGCATCACTCTCTCTCTCTTGAAGGCATCTCTCTCTCTTTGCCATCTATGTCTCTCTCTCTCAAGCATCTCTCTCTATCTAAGGCATCTCTCTCAGGCCTCGCTCTCTCTATCTAAGGCATCTCTCTCGCTCAGACATCTCTCTCTTAGGCATCTCTATCTCTCTCTTAGGCATTTCTCTCTCTAAGGCATATCTCTCTCAGGCATCTCTCTCTAAGCCATCTCTCTCTCATGCATCTCTCTCTATCTAAGGCATCTCTCTCTTTCTCTAAGGCATCTCTCTCTTTCTCTTTATATCTCTCTCTTTCTCTCTCTCTATCTCATTCTCTCTCTCTCTCAGTCATCTCTCTCTCTGGTATCTCTCTCTCTTTCAATCTCTTTGTCTCAAGCATCTCTCTCTAAGGCATCTCTCTCTCTCTCTGGCATCACTCTCTCAAGCATCTCTCTCTCAGGCATATCTCTATCTTTATCTCTCAAGCTTATCTCTCTATATCTCTCTCAACCATCTCTCTCTCTTTCTCTCTAAGCCATCTCTCTCTCTGTCTAAGGCATCTCTCTCTGTTTCTCTCTATCTCTCTCTCTAAGGCATCCCTCTCTCTCTCAAGAATCTCTCTCTGTCTCTTTCTAAGGCATCTCTCTCTATCTCCCTCTCTCTCTAAGGCATCTCTCTCTCAGGCATCAGTATCTCTCACTCTCTCTCAAGCATCTCTCTTTCTAAGGCATCCCTCTCGCTCTCTAAGGCTTCTCTCTCTCAAACATCACTCTCTCTCTTTCTCTCTCTCTCAGGCATCTCTCTCTTTGTCATCTACCTCTCTCTCTCTCAGGCATCTCTCTCTATCTAAGGCATCTCTCTCTAACGCATCTCATTCTCTCTCTTTAAGGAATCTCTCCATCTTTATCTATCTCCCTCTCTCTCTCTCTATCTTTCTCTCTCGCCTCTCTCTCTCTCCCTCTCTCTCTAAGGTATCTCTCTCTTTCTCT
>JAAFYQ010000136.1:0-23188 GCA_013389735.1 Phaseolus lunatus | reverse complement strand
AATGGAAGAAGAAGAATGGAAGAAGAAGATCGGAAGAAGAAGAATGGAAGAAGAAGAATGGAAGAAGAAGATCGGAAGAAGAAGAATGGAAGAAGATCGGAAGAAGAAGAATGGAAGAAGAAGATCAGAAGAAGAAGAATTGTTCTCGCCGCGGACTCGAGTGTGGGGAGAATGCCTCGTCACTCCTTCGTTTGGCTTTCTAACTGTTGCGCGTCCTGCAAGGTGGCTCCAGGATCCTTCGACGGGACTCCAAGCTTTACCTGCAAAACACGCGAATGGCGCCTCTAGCGGCCGTTGTAGCTCCGACGCTCAAGTCAGGCAACGGGAACACCAAAAGGTCTCTCTCAGATCTCTCTGTGTGAGACTGTGTGTGTGTGCCCTCAGTCCTCTTTGATTCGAAAACTGAGTGCCCTTTGTTTAGTGTTGCGTATTCTGAGGTAAAGATTGCATACCTGGTTTTGGTGTTCTTCTTCCTCATATAAACCCGTGTAGCCCCTACAGGCTACCTTTAGGCCACTTAATTACCCTGCACTGTCGTTTCCACTCCCCAGGGCTACCTTGCGTGCCAGCCTTCTTCACTTGAGTGCCAAGCCTGACAGCAGAAGCCGCGTGGGTACCTCTGCACCCCTCGACTTCTGTGCCTGTCTGCCCTACCTATTCTCTGGGAACATCTTCACCATCCACGTGGCAGACATGCAACCCACTGGGAGATTCTAACCTTGATGGGTTCTCGTCCCAGCAGGATTCTGCACCTAACTGCGTCTTCTCATCTTCCAGCGTGGGCGTTTCGCGACTAAGGCCGTTCCCTGCCTCTGGGCGCTTTACTGATCTTGGTTGCGTTGTTCACATCGCGCGGCCGATGTCACCTCAACACACACCGATGACCGATGTGCTTCTTCACGTCCTCGTGCTCTGCTTATGGAATCAGGCGAGGTCCTTGAGTAACGTTCTCGCTGGGAGCCTGGGTCCCGGTTTAACACGTGTTGACAAGGAACCCCCGACGACTGATCACTCTGCATGCACCGACGATTGATCACTCTGCATGCACCGATGACTGATCACTCTGCATGCACCGATGACTGATCGGTGCTTCATCACTTCTCGCGCTCTGCTTCCAGGCGCTCAAGCAGGAACCGATCTTCTTGTGGTGGTCACTTGGTAGCTGACCACTGATCGCCGTTTTTGAACGATCTCCACCCTGGTTCATCTGCTTTCTCGTGCCACGCGCCAGTCTGCGACTGACCCACGTCGTCATCAGCTGCTGACGTCATCGACTACCGATGACCGACCGGATCACAAGCCCCCCAGTCTCGAGCTGTGAACTTGTTCTCAGCGAAGAGACTAAGTGGTCTTCATTGCCAAAGGGAAGAAGGAGCTCGAAGCTGATGTACCTGAGACCATGGCTGGTGGTGCCGAGGTTCTGATAGATGGGTTCCATGGGCTGGCAGCAGGTTCACTGCGTCCTTCCAGACTTGGACTCTACCCGACCTAGCCTCCACCATTCAGTGGCCGATGGCAGGCTCATTCCTCTTCCTTGAGCTTCTTCCCTTGCCACTTCTCCTTTTGTGCAATTTCTCTTGCTGCTACAAACTTGTATATAATCTTTTATGCATAAATTCATGCTGGATGACTGACCTGATGGCGTCTAAACGCTTCGACTGATCGTCCAAGAGCTTGTTTGGGCAAGCTTTCATACTAAGAGCTCTTGCTACCGACCCCCGACTAGCATGTTAGCGCACCACCGATCCGTCATCGCGCTTCAGGCTTTGCATTACTTCCGTGTCACTCCAGCGCTAAGTGCATAGAGGACCCGACCTTTGAAGATGATGCTTGTGTTTTGGGGAAGAGGACTGCTTCTTGATTGACCCCTCTTGCCTCAGCCTCGCTGTAGGAAGTTGAGGTGAGGTCTTTCTCCTCTCGCCCCAGCCTCGCTGTAACAAGTCTAGGTGAGGACTTTCTCTATAGTCTTAACCTTGCTGTATGAAGCAAGGGATAAGGACTTGGTTCCTTTGCCTCAACCTTGCCGCAAGAAGCAGAGGAAGAGGACTTTCTCTGCCTGCACCCCGCTGTACAAAGTCGAGGGTGAGGACTTTCTTCACCGAGTGGGGCATGCTCCCAGGGGAGCACCAGGGGTGGCTGTCTAAGCGCACTCGCCAGGCGCATCCCTGCCTGCATGGTATCACCGCACACCCTTTGAGCGGGCAACTCCTCTTTTTCTGGCTTGGAGTCATGCGGGGTGCCTGCGCAACGCTCTCGCTGGGAGCCTGGGTCCCAGCTTAACGTGTGTTAACAAGACCCCGATGACCAACCTTCTTCTGAAATCACGCGAGGTGCATGCATAACGCTCTCGCTGGGAACCTGGGTCCTAGCTTAACACGTGTTAGCAAGATCTCGATGACCAATGCATCGACCGAGTACTTACTCCCGACATACACCGACGGCTGATCTTGCTTTGGGACCACCGACGACTGATCGCGCTCTGCTTCTTGGTGCTTGAACGCGAAGATGATGTCTTGTTATGGGGAAGAAGAGTTTTTCTTGTCGACCCCTCTTGCTTGCCCCTAGGTCATCAACCTTTAGGTCTTGGTTTCTCTTGGAAGTTTCTCGAAATCTTCTCTTTCCTTCTCTTGGTTTTACTAGAACTCCCGAGTTCCCAAACTTTGGCCACCTGCACTCACTTCTGGGGTGAGGAGAACATAGGTCAGTGGTCTGTACTCGCGCCTGGGGCGAGTAGGCTCCAACCGATCACTTGCACTTTCATCCGGGGCAAGTAGGACTTGAAACTGGAAAACATGTGCACACTTGACATACTGAAATCTTTTTTATTGGGTGGCCTCGTTAAAAACCCTCATCGGGAAAAGAGTGCCCCCTGATTTGCTCAACTATTTACAGTATATACATTGGGAGCGCGAGAACGCATCTACTTTACAACTTAACTGAAGTAGAATCTCAAGTGTGTAGCGTTCCATGTCCTGGGGATAGGTGCTCCATCCAGAGTCTCCAGCCGATAAGCTCCATTCTCCAACGCCTCAACTACTCTATATGGACCCGTCCACTTTGGAGATAACTTGTTCCCCATCTCATTCTGGTGTGCTTTCCTCATCACCAGATCGCCTTCCTGGAAACGCCTGGGCTTCACCTTGGAATTGTGCCTCCGTTCCACTCTTTTGACAGCTTCAGCACTAACCCTGGCTCCCTCTCGCACTTCGTCCAGGAGGTCCAGATTCACCTTCCGCTCCTGATTGGACTCTTCGACGATAAAGTTCAGGAATCTAGGGGAGCTCTCCTGTATCTCCACGGGGATCATAGCATCCGTCCCATAGACAAGGCTAAAGGGTGTCTCTTGGGTGCTAGACTGTGGGGTGGTATGGTAGGACCATACAATTCTGGGAACCTCTTCTGCCCAATTACCCTTGGCTTTCTCTAATCTTCGCTTGAGTCCCCTAAGCAGCACTCGGTTGGCTGACTCCACCTGCCCGTTGGTCTGCGGATGTTCTACTGAGGCGAACACTTGCTGTATCTTCAGTTCTTCGCACATCTTTCTCAACTGATGACTGGTGAACTGAGTGCCGTTGTCGGATACCAGCCTCTTGGGTACTCCGAAACGACAGACAATATTCTTCCAGACAAAATGCTCGACCTTCTGAGCGGTGATGTGGGCCACTGGTTCCGCCTCCACCCATTTTGTGAAATACTCGATGGCCACTATGAGGAACTTCATCTGCCTGATCGCCAGAGGAAAAGGTCCCAGGATGTCGATTCCCCACGTGTGAAAGGGCCACGGGCTATGAATGGACTTCAAGTCCTCCGGGGGCGCCTTATGCCAGTCTGCATGAAGTTGGCATTGTTTGCACCGCTGAGCGTACTTCACACAGTCTTCCTTCAGCGTTGGCCAGTAATACCCTGCGCGGAGGATTCTACTTGCCAAAGCGCGACCACCGACGTGGCTTCCGCATACCCCTTCGTGCAACTCTGACATGAGTCTGGTGCATTGCTCTCCATGCACGCACATTTGTACTGGGTGGGAAAAGCCAAATCTAAACAAGTTCCCATCGATTAGAGTAAACTTACTCGAGCTCTTCTTTATCTTCTTTGCCTCTGTTGGGTCCAGTGGGAGCACACCATCCTCTAGGTACAACTGGTACGGCGTTATCCACGTATCGGGCCCCTTGACAGCGCAGACTTCCATCGCCTCATCGGTCCTTGCCGGTCGCGCCCTCACCCTCGGTGCTTTCAGCGTTTCTTGAGTCAGGGACCGATGACTGATCGCCAGACGCTCCACCGACTTGGATACTTGAAGTACTTGATTATCAGATACGAACACTCGTGGCACCTTTAAAGTCTCTTGAATGACGGTCCTCTGTTTTCCCCCCTTGCCTGAGCTGGCCAGCTTGGCAAGCAAATCCGCTCTGGCATTTTGCTCACGGGGGACATGTACCAGCTTGAACTCATCGAAGGACGTCTTCATGAGCTGGACGTACTCCAGGTAGGCTGCCATCTGAGGATCTTTCGCCTGGAACTCCCCTGTAACTTGCCCAGTGACTAGCAATGAATCACTCTTAGCCACCAGACTTCTTGCTCCCATTTCTTTTGCCAGCAACATTCTTGCGATCAGGGCTTCATACTCCGCCTGATTGTTGCTAGCCTTGAAGGCAAAGCGAAGGGATTGTTCGATCAGCACCCCGTTCGGGCCTTCCAGAATGACTCCAGCGCCGCTTCCCTGCTGATTGGAGGAGCCATCCACTAATAAGACCCATCGGAAAACTACGCCTTCTGCAGGTGTCGCGACCGGCGACAGTTCAACCACGAAGTCGGCGAACACCTGCCCCTTGATTGGTCCTCGGGGCTCGTACTGGATGTCGAATTCTGAGAGTTCCACAGCCCACTTGACCATCCTCCCTGCTACGTCTGGCTTCTTCAACACGTTCTGGATGGGCAAGTCTGTCATGACCACTATGGTGAAGCTGTGGAAATAGTGTCTGAGCCTTCTAGCTGAAAAAACTACCGCCAGTGCTGCCTTCTCCAGGGTCTGATACCTCGTTTCCGGGCCTCGCAGCACCTTACTTACAAAATACACAGGTTTCTGGACCTGATCCTGCTCTTGTACCAGGACCGAGCTGACCGCCCTCTCTGTCACAGCAAAATACAGGCGAAGAGGGGTGCCCATTTGTGGTTTACACAATACTGGTGGGCTCGCCAGATACTCCTTCAGCTTCAAGAAGGCTTCTTCGCATTCCGGTGTCCACACGAATCTACTGCTGCGCTTGAGACATTGGAAAAACGGATGACCCTTCTCTCCTCCAGCAGACATGAACCGTGACAAGGCGGCCAACCGACCAAAGAGCTGCTGCACCTCCTTCACCGTCGTTGGGCTCCTCATTGCCACGATTGCCGCGCACTTCTCCGGGTTCGCCTCAATTCCACGCTCCATTAGGAGGAAACCCAAGAACTTCCCAGCCTCCACACCGAAGATGCATTTCTCAGGGTTGAGCTTCAACCCATACTTGGCGATGGTGGTGAAAAGTTCCTCCAGATCAACTACATGGTGCGCCTTCTGTAACATCCCGCCAAATTTCTTTGAAAATAAATATAAAACGAAAATAAAGGTGACAAATAGATTGAAGTGAGCAAAATCTTTATATAAAATAAATAAGTTTCTCCTCACAGGGAGTTTAATACAAACGATCACTTCTCCATTAAAAACGTAAACGAAATACAATACAAAAGACAGATAGGCGATCTCCTGGCAAAAAGGGCGATCTCCTATAAGAAGGGCGATCTCCTTTCATATAGGCGATCTCCTATAAGAAGGGCGATCTCCTTTCATAAAGGCGATCTCCTATTATAAAGCAGCAAGAGGGGCGATCACCCAACAGAAAAGAAAACAGGCGATCTCCTTCCAGCGACAATTTTCTAAAGAGCTCTACTTCCTGCAACATCATCTGCTCCCGTGTAAATTATACACGATCATTACAGGTTTAAGAAAAGGCCACAACACAAACGAAAACACAGGGTAAGCTAGACATTTAAAAAGAGTTTAAATAAGGATACTTAAAATAAAATCAAGGTAAACAATTTCAAGATATTCACGTAAAGTTATCAAGTTTCTCATACTCTTCACCTGATCACCCAGAAATCACACATTTCACAATATTCTCAAGAGTCATTCTATTTCACAAAACTGCATCAAGTGTCTATCAATTCAATGTTTCTCATTTCTCACGTCAGACCACCCCTGACTCAACACACAAGACACTTGACACTACTTCCGGAAGACTCATGCATTGATTAGACTCAGAGATCTGCACCTGTCATACTGCCCACTGTGAAATCACACACATTCACAGGGTCGCCGTGAAATCACACACATTCACAAGCGTAGAAGGAATCTCAATATCATCACCATCCAAGCATGACAGGGTTAATCCATAGAACAGGCGGAGCTCGTTCTTTTTCACACGAGACGCCCATCATATAGACCTCCTTCGACTCTCAACAACTGAGTAACTTCCTCTACGTGATTCCATTACCTCAGCAGAGTCAGGATATCCCCTTAGGAATCACCGATCAATGCACCTACTACAAAATCCTACACGGTATTTTCTTTCCTGAAAATACTATGCCTCGATCCCACATTCACAACATTCAAAAACATCATACCACTCGAGTAATTGATTCAAGTCACAGCAACGAATCATTTCAAGGTTCAGATCTTCGAATATGTCATTTAAATCTCAAGTAGTTTCAAAACAACACCCAAAAACAGAGAGTTCACAAACAACGCCAAAACCGGCGATCTAGTTCAAAAACAGGGTGTTTCGAAGACTGTATATAAAACCGGCGACCACGTCGCCCAAGCACACAAACAGAGCATTTTACGCAGATGAAAACAAAAATGGCGACCACGTCGCCCTCACTTCAGAGATAGCTACACTATGGCTTGTATGGAAAAAGAGGTCTAGCTTCCCT
The DNA here is from genome assembly GCA_013389735.1 of Phaseolus lunatus. Classification (NCBI taxonomy): domain Eukaryota; kingdom Viridiplantae; phylum Streptophyta; class Magnoliopsida; order Fabales; family Fabaceae; genus Phaseolus; species Phaseolus lunatus. Next base: position 16,219 of record JAAFYQ010000136.1, on the reverse strand, counting down.
TACCTGGACTTGTGCAAACACCTAGAGTTCCGAAACCCAACAAAGCTTGAAGAACGCCTTGGCTCTGTTTTTGCGTCTGGTCGAAGGACTTGCAGAGAACTGCCCAGGTGCTCTAATGGTGGTTGTCGCTCGTCGTACTCTCGTGTGAAGGTGCTAGAATCGCAGCGCGAAGGAGGCAACTGGAGGAGAAGGGAGGTAACTCACTCTTTCTCTCTTTGAAGGCTGCAACGTTTCTTCCTCTCAGCAGTGGGTTTTCTGCATCTTAAACCAACTTATCCACCAAAAGCAGCTGCCACCACCCACTCTGCAGAGAAGTCTGAGAACCACTGCCCTGAACAGTACGACCACTGTTTTCTCTGGTGCATGCCAACCACTGCTCTGAACAGTACTGCCACTGTTGTCGCTTGTGCATGCCAGCCACTGCTCTGAACAGTACGACCGCGAGTGTCCCCTGCGCATGCCAACATTCTGATGTCACTATTCTGAACCACCCTTTTTGTCTACGTGGCGTGCGTGCACTACGCTTCCTGCTGGGAGTCTGGGTCTTACCCCCTCTGTGTGCAACTCGACATCGCGCGATAATCTTTCGTCGATGACCCCTCGCGCGAAAACAATCCACCGAATGACATCTCGCGCGAAGACTATCCACCGATGACCTCTCGCGCGAAGGCTATCCACCGATGACCTCTCGCGCGAAGACTATCCACCGATGACCTCTCGCGCGAAGACTATCCACCGATGACATCTCCTGGTGGACGACCGATGTCTCCCCCTGGCAAAGCCCGCATGCCTCTCGCGCCTTGGCCACGTCCACGTGCCTCGCGCTCTGGCAATGCCCGCATGCCTCGCGCCCGCGCGATGCCCGCATGCCTCTCGCGCCCGCGCGATGCCTGCATGCCTCTCGCGCCCGCGCGATGCCTGCATGCCTCGCGCCCTGGCGACGTCCACCTGGCGCTCATGTGTAGCAGGCGATCGGCGATCTCATAGCCTTCTAACTTAACTTTTCCTCCCTTTTTATTTTAAATAAAACATACATAGAATTCTTTTAATATATAACCCTTTTTATTCCAATTCAATTTTACAGGTCCTTACATTCTCCCCAACAAGAAAAATTTTCGTCCTCGAAAATTGAATTATAAGGAAAAGAGGTGGGCATATGCATCTCTCATGGTTTCCTTCAAATTCCATGGTGAATCACCCGATCTGCACGTCGTCCACTTCCAACACGTGACTAGGGTCTGCAAGATACTTCCTTAGCTGTGATACGTGAAACACATTATGCAGGTTTGCTAATTGGGGAGGTGGGGTGATCTCATAAGCCACTGGACTGATCCCCCTTGGGTCTGATATGGCCCAACCAACTTAGGGGACAGCTTCTTTGATCTGATAGCTCGTCCTACACCCTTGGCTGTTGCTTCCCTCATAAAGACATGATCCCCAGCAGCAAACTCCAAAGGTCTTCTCCTCTGATCTGCCGAGGACATCTGCCGACTTTCAGAAGCTTTCATTCTGCCTTGCATCAGTTTCACCTTCTCGGTTGTCTGTTGAACCAACTCTTACTACTCCAATACTTCATCAATTTCCATTCTCCATCTGCTGGTATGCAAATTCTGCCATTAATCTCAATATTCCATCTTTACCCGTTACAAAGCCTTTAGCCTGATCGGTGCCTAGCAAATTCCACAATACGTTTCAGACTAGGATCCTCTCACTGTTCAATCAAAACTGATTCGCCCTCCTGGTTCCAACAATAAGGGAATTCTGCATTTCCTCCCATACAAAGCTTCACACAATTACTGTCTTCAAATCTCCATAACAACACTACCACTGCCGATTCTAAATCATAAGTAGAATAATTTCTCTCATGAAATTTGAGTTGCATTGAACATATGCAACTCCTGTCTTCTCTTGTATTCAGACACAATTCAAACTTTGATGTGAGGCATCATACTAAACCTCAAAAGGCTTGTCTTCTGCACATCTTCTGTCTTAGCAAAATCTGGTTTTATCCAGATTTCCGATAAAACTTTAAGGACACTGAAGTTCCATCTAACTGATCCCTCAACTCATCAATTACGGGTAGAGGGTAGTTGTCCTGGATGGTCAACTTATTCAACTTCCTATAGTCCCTACACAGTTGAGGTCCTTCCTCTTCCTTTTTAACCAACAATGCTGGAAACTCCAAGGAGATATATTGGGCTTGACTAACTGCGTCTCTAACAACTCTTCCACTATTTTCTTCAATTTAATCAACTCGGCTGAACTTTGGAAACACTATCTTTCGTTGAGCTTAACCTTTGGAAACGTGATTGACAGATCACTAATCCCTTTTCTGGAATAACATCCAATTCATCTCCTACATACTCAACATAAACTAGTGTCCAATTTCGAATCACATACAGCTTTCAAATCCAAATTAATTAAACAACATCCATCCCACGTGAGACTTTCTCTCTCATCCAAGCAATTTCTCCGCCTGTTGCTTTTCAACAATTTTCTTTGCCTAACTGTAACTTTAAACACAATTAAGATATTTCATCTTTCCTCTTTCCCAAAATCATTGATACATCTCAAGATGATATAATCATCTTGTAAACTTATTCTCTACCAAATCTCAAATTTCCATTTCAAGCCTTGTGTCCAGCTAGAGGTCATCACCAAGCTCCAGATCAAAGAAAGATTCCTACTTTCATCTTGGAACTTAACTCCAGTACTTCCCATGGATACACATGCTTACGTCTTTAAACCCTCAACATTCTGCTTACATACTCTCCATAACTTATATGTAGCTGAACCTACACCTTGGTACACTAAATCTAACTTATACTTCCTTCTCTAATTCCATCAACTCAGCTGGAGCCGTTGACACTGGTCCAGCTCCAGGTACCAAAACAATAGAGAGTTCCACCTCTCTCTTAGGAGGTAACCCAGGTACCTCTTCTGGAAATACATCCGTGAAATCTTTCACCACGGGTATTCTGCTTACGTCCCCTTTATTCTCCACCTCCGACCGAGCGAGTATCACGAAGCACCTCGCCCCTTCTTCCAATGCTGACTGCCCTTGCTGAGCAGATATTACATCTGATCCTTGGAGGTCTGGAAATGCAATCCTCTGACCACCGCAGTCAATGAGAACGTGATTGGCAGCTAACCAATCCATTCCCAGGATAACATCTAGGTCCCGAAGAGGTAGGCAGATCAAGTTCACCTTGAATCTGCGTCCCTCTACTATCACTGGACAATCGGGGCAAACTGTAGAGGTCATCACCTGCCCTGACGCAGGTGTAGAGACCAACAGTTCGAAAGGTAACTCCTTCATTAGAAGGCCCAACTCGGCTACACACAGGCTTGACACAAAGGAGTGTGTCGCTCCAGAATCAAACAAAACCTTTACACTCCTACCAGCTATAAAACATATACTCTGCACGAGGTTACCTGACTGAGACGCCTCTGCTCCTGACATGGCCAACACTCTCCCTGTTGCCTGAGGTCTGCTGCCTTCATTCCTCAACTGCCGAGAACCACTGGGTTGAGTCATCCTTTTTCTGTTAGTACAATCTCTAGAAATGTGCCCCATTTCTTGGCATGTGAAACATCCTTTCTCTGAATTCCTCTTGGAGCACACCTTGACGTTATGTAACCCACCACAACGGAAACACTTTGGTTTCCATGGTTGTTGCCGCTGAAATTGGAGCGGAACTGCTCCTGCCCGACGTGGTGGAGGTCTCGCATAAGGCTTGCTTTGTGGGTGCTGCACCTTGGCCTTCCCACTGGAGGGACCCCCTGGGTGTGATCTGATTATCCTGGAATCACTCCTCTCCAGGGTCTCCACTACCTTTGCCTTCCTTACTAAGGCATGTAACTCCCTGGTCCACGGATCTGCTTGATCAGGGGTAGCACTCCCACTGAGCTTGGGTGGGTTGTGCCTCATGAACTCGGTCATCCCTACCTGCTCCCGAGGCTGATTGACCTGGGAAGCTGTTGCAGCCGATCCAGATTCCCAAATGATTCATTACAGCCAGATGAATCTGGGCCATTACCGTATTCTGCTGTTGGATGGCAGTTGCCATCATCTCGATAGCCTTGGCAATCTGGCTCATCTCCGAAGGAGGTTGGGGAGGGGTAGAAGGTCTACGTGCCATCTCCTTCGTTTTCAGATTTTGAAATTATAAGGTTCCTATATTCCCTACAACTACAAGAATGAGATCGATAAGAAATCAATTCATTCAAGGGGGGTAACAGCTAGACCTTACAAAGGTCAGCATCTCAAAATCATTAAGAATTTGAGCTCATCAACAGAATCATAATGCTTATAACATCAAGCATAACACCAGCACAACTACTGGTATGCAGTCACCAATCCAATCAACCATTTTCAATCAATTACAAAGACACTCAAGAGGATGAGATAGCTCACACCAGAATTTAATATATGCTAAACATCAAACCTTTGGAATTAAGATTGAGACTTATCTCGATCCAGTTATGAGTGTGCACCCTCACTACTTTATCAAGACCTTCTCATTCTTAATACTAAGATTTTCAATTAGAACATATATTCACCAAAGCACACACAAAATTTCAATACAAAAACGTTTGAAAACCTTTCACTATAGTTATTATTTTAAACTCAAATAACTTTCATGAGCAGAAGAAACACAATGGATCCACAGCCCTCAGGTCATCCTAAGGACGAACTGCTCTGATACCATTAATGTAACATCCCGCCAAATTTCTTTGAAAATAAATATAAAACGAAAATAAAGGTGACAAATAGATTGAAGTGAGCAAAATCTTTATATAAAATAAATAAGTTTCTCCTCACAGGGAGTTTAATACAAACGATCACTTCTCCATTAAAAACGTAAACGAAATACAATACAAAAGACAGATAGGCGATCTCCTGGCAAAAAGGGCGATCTCCTATAAGAAGGGCGATCTCCTTTCATATAGGCGATCTCCTATAAGAAGGGCGATCTCCTTTCATAAAGGCGATCTCCTATTATAAAGCAGCAAGAGGGGCGATCACCCAACAGAAAAGAAAACAGGCGATCTCCTTCCAGCGACAATTTTCTAAAGAGCTCTACTTCCTGCAACATCATCTGCTCCCGTGTAAATTATACACGATCATTACAGGTTTAAGAAAAGGCCACAACACAAACGAAAACACAGGGTAAGCTAGACATTTAAAAAGAGTTTAAATAAGGATACTTAAAATAAAATCAAGGTAAACAATTTCAAGATATTCACGTAAAGTTATCAAGTTTCTCATACTCTTCACCTGATCACCCAGAAATCACACATTTCACAATATTCTCAAGAGTCATTCTATTTCACAAAACTGCATCAAGTGTCTATCAATTCAATGTTTCTCATTTCTCACGTCAGACCACCCCTGACTCAACACACAAGACACTTGACACTACTTCCGGAAGACTCATGCATTGATTAGACTCAGAGATCTGCACCTGTCATACTGCCCACTGTGAAATCACACACATTCACAGGGTCGCCGTGAAATCACACACATTCACAAGCGTAGAAGGAATCTCAATATCATCACCATCCAAGCATGACAGGGTTAATCCATAGAACAGGCGGAGCTCGTTCTTTTTCACACGAGACGCCCATCATATAGACCTCCTTCGACTCTCAACAACTGAGTAACTTCCTCTACGTGATTCCATTACCTCAGCAGAGTCAGGATATCCCCTTAGGAATCACCGATCAATGCACCTACTACAAAATCCTACACGGTATTTTCTTTCCTGAAAATACTATGCCTCGATCCCACATTCACAACATTCAAAAACATCATACCACTCGAGTAATTGATTCAAGTCACAGCAACGAATCATTTCAAGGTTCAGATCTTCGAATATGTCATTTAAGTCTCAAGTAGTTTCAAAACAACACCCAAAAACAGAGAGTTCACAAACAACGCCAAAACCGGCGATCTAGTTCAAAAACAGGGTGTTTCGAAGACTGTATATAAAACCGGCGACCACGTCGCCCAAGCACACAAACAGAGCATTTTACGCAGATGAAAACAAAAATGGCGACCACGTCGCCCTCACTTCAGAGATAGCTACACTATGGCTTGTATGGAAAAAGAGGTCTAGCTTCCCTTACCTGGACTTGCGCAAACACCTAGAGTTCCGAAACCCAACAAAGCTTGAAGAACGCCTTGGCTCTGTTTTTGCGTCTGGTCGAAGGACTTGCAGAGAACTGCCCAGGTGCTCTAATGGTGGCTGTCGCTCGTCGTACTCTCGTGTGAAGGTGCTAGAATCGCAGCGCGAAGGAGGCAACTGGAGGAGAAGGGAGGTAACTCACTCTTTCTCTCTTTGAAGGCTGCAACGTTTCTTCCTCTCAGCAGTGGGTTTTCTGCATCTTAAACCAACTTATCCACCAAAAGCAGCTGCCACCACCCACTCTGCAGAGAAGTCTGAGAACCACTGCCCTGAACAGTACGACCACTGTTTTCTCTGGTGCATGCCAACCACTGCTCTGAACAGTACTGCCACTGTTGTCGCTTGTGCATGCCAGCCACTGCTCTGAACAGTACGACCGCGAGTGTCCCCTGCGCATGCCAACATTCTGATGTCACTATTCTGAACCACCCTTTTTGTCTACGTGGCGTGCGTGCACTACGCTTCCTGCTGGGAGTCTGGGTCTTACCCCCTCTGTGTGCAACTCGACATCGCGCGATAATCTTTCGTCGATGACCCCTCGCGCGAAAACAATCCACCGAATGACATCTCGCGCGAAGACTATCCACCGATGACCTCTCGCGCGAAGGCTATCCACCGATGACCTCTCGCGCGAAGACTATCCACCGATGACCTCTCGCGCGAAGACTATCCACCGATGACATCTCCTGGTGGACGACCGATGTCTCCCCCTGGCAAAGCCCGCATGCCTCTCGCGCCTTGGCCACGTCCACGTGCCTCGCGCTCTGGCAATGCCCGCATGCCTCGCGCCCGCGCGATGCCCGCATGCCTCTCGCGCCCGCGCGATGCCTGCATGCCTCTCGCGCCCGCGCGATGCCTGCATGCCTCGCGCCCTGGCGACGTCCACCTGGCGCTCATGTGTAGCAGGCGACCGGCGATCTCATAGCCTTCTAACTTAACTTTTCCTCCCTTTTTATTTTAAATAAAACATACATAGAATTCTTTTAATATATAACCCTTTTTATTCCAATTCAATTTTACAGGTCCTTACACCTTCTCCCGCGACGTGACCACCATGTCATCCACGTATGCATGCACGTTCCTTCCAAGCATGGGCGAGAGCACCCTATCCATAAGTCTCTGATAGGTAGCTCCCGCGTTCTTCAACCCGAATGGCATTACCTTGTAGCAGTAGCAAGATCGTTCCGTCATGAAAGCAGTCTTGCACTCGTCCATGGGGTGCATCCTTATCTGGTTGTAGCCTGAGAAGGCGTCCAGAAAGCTGAGGAGCTTCCCCCCTGACGCGCTGTCCACCAATGCATCTATACTGGGGAGAGGGTAGGAGTCCTTGGGGCAGGCCTTATTGAGATCAGTGAAGTCCACACACATCCTCCACTTGCCATTTGACTTCTGCACCAGTACACGTTTGCCAGCCACTCGGGGTACTGGATCTCTCTGATATGTCCAGCAGCAAGGAGCTTCTGCGTCTCGTCATGGATCACCTTCTTCTTCTCTTCATTGAAACTCCTTCGCCTTTGGCGCACTGGCCGCGCCTTGGGGTCCATTGACAGGCGGTGGCAAAGGAAATCAGGGTCGATTCCCGGCATGTCGGAAGCTGACCACGCAAAAGCGCCCATGTGCTTCTCAATCACACAGGCGATTTGTGATCGGTCTTCCGCAGTGAGCGATTCCCCCAACTTAAACCTTTTTCCCCTTATCTCCACCTCTTTCCATCCCTCAGCTGGATGGGACCTCCTTTCATGGGCGACGACCGCCCTGGCGATGTCTAACTCGCGAGGATCGATCACGTTTCCTGCCTCCGCTTCGACTTGAGCTACCTGAGAGCCCCCCAGCGTAGCATCTTCCATTTCCTGATCTGGCTGTGCCCCACGAACCACCGATCTGTCCTGGAGCACGCCTGCTGGCGGTGTTGTAGTGATATGGCAGATGCTTCTCTTCTGCTTGAGGCTGTTCTCATAACAGCGCCTAGCCTCAGCATGATCTGACTTGATGGTAATGACAGCCCCTTCCACCGACGGCAGCTTCAACTTCATGTGCCTCGTCGATGGCACTGCGCCCAACCTGTTGAGCGTGGGTCTTCCCAACAAGATATTGTATGCAGATGGGGCATTCACCACCAAGAACTTTATCTTCTCTGTGCGGGACGCCACTCCATCGGTAAACGTCGTCCTCAGCTCTATGTAGCCCCGCACCTCGACCTGGTCTCCCGCGAAACCATATAGACACCCATCATATGGCCTCAACTGATCGGGGGACAGTTGTAACTTGTTGAACGTTGGCCAAAACATGACGTCCGCCGAGCTTCCTTGGTCTACGAGTGCCCTGTGCACTCGTCTTCCCGCTGTCACCAGGGTGATGACCACCGAGTCGTTGTTGTGGGGTATTACGTCTTGCAAATCAGCCCTTGTGAAGGTAATGTCCACCTCGGGGAAATGGCCTTCATCTACCGAGTCCACGGCCATCACCGACCGTGCGTACCTTCTTCTCTGCGACCTGGAACACCCTCCACCGGAAAAACCTCCCGCAATGGTCATCACCTCCCCATGCACAGGGATTTCGTGTTGCTGATCACCTGCTTGGGACCCCGAAGCGCGATCACCCTGCGCTCCCCGTAGGTAATCGGTCAGGAGGCCTGACTTCACCAACTCAGCGAGTTGACGTCCCAACGCCAGGCAGGTGCGGAGTGTGTGTCCATAAGCATGATGGAAATCACACCACTCATCCTTCTTCCTTCCAAGTACCTTGTTAGTTTTCTCTGGTACTCGGAGCCTTGCAGCCACGGCGGGGATGGCGATCAGCTCTGCCAACTCTATAACAAAATCGTACCTAGGGGGTGCGTCGTGCTCCCTTGCACGCCCCTTGACTTGGTCTTTCCTGGGTGTATAGGGACGAGGCCTCCCTTGCACCCTCTTTCCTTCCTTAGCCTCATACACCCGCGCCTGTTGTTGTTGCTTCCCATGACCCCCGCGTGGCTTAGATGGTGTAACACTGCTTCTCTTCTCAGAGACCTCTGTCTCCGCTACTATATGCGCCACCGCTCGTCGCCGAATCTCAGCAAAGGTGGCAGGGTGGCTCCTGATGAGCGATTCGCTGAAAGGGCCAGGTAGCACGCCTTTCTTGAATGCATGCACCAGCATGCTCTCATCCTTGCTGGGCAATCTCACCACCCGCGCACCAAAGCGGTTGAGGAAGTCCTTCAGCGATTCACCCTGGTTCTGGCGCACGTCGAACAGGTCGTAAGCTACCACCGGCGGCGCTTTGTTGACTATATACTGCTCCGTGAACAGCTTTGAGAACTGATGGAAGGAGGTGATGTGGCCCTCCGGCAGGCTCACGAACCACTCCATAGCCACTCCGCTCAGCGTGCTCTTAAACATTTTGCAGTACACTGCGTCTGAACCTCCAGACAGCATCATCTGAGTGTGGAAGGCTGTCAAATGCGCCTCTGGGTCTTCCACCCCCGTGAACGACGCCTTCACTCCCACCAAGTTAGGGGGCACCACCGTGTTCATGATCTCGGGGGAGAAGGGCATGGGAAATGCTCTAGGGGGCGACGGCGACATCGACGTTCTGTCTTCGGATACGCGCTCATTCTGCGCCTGCAGCTCCCTACGCAACTCCTCGTTCACGCGGTTCAACTCTTCATTCCTGCTATGCGATGCAGTCAGCTCTGCATGCATCTTCTCCTGCTCAGCTCTCGATGCCGCGACGTTCTCCTGCAACGCGCGCATCATCTCCATGACCTGCGCCATGGTCACAGTTCCTTCACCAGCAGGTGGTGGAGGTGTCGTTTGTCTGGTTCTTCTACTCATCTGTGCGATTTCTATCCTCGTTCTTGTGTATGGGGGCTTCATTTTACTTCGTGCCCCACGGTGGGCGCCAAATGATCTCGCCGCGGACTCGAGCGTGGGGAGAATGCCTCGTCACTCCTTCGTTTGGCTTTCTAACTGTTGCGCGTCCTGCAAGGAGGCTCCAGGAACCTTCGACGGGACTCCAAGCGGTACCTGCAAAACACGCGAATGGCGCCTCTAGCGGCCGTTGTAGCTCCGACGCTCAAGTCAGGCAACGGGAACACCAAAAGGTCTCTCTCAGATCTCTCTGTGTGAGACTGTGTGTGTGTGCCCTCAGTCCTCTTTGATTCGAAAACTGAGTGCCCTCTGTTTAGTGTTGCGTATTCTGAGGTAAAGATTGCATACCTGGTTTTGGTGTTCTTCTTCCTCATATAAACCCGTGTAGCCCCTACAGGCTACCTCTAGGCCACTTAATTACCCTGCACTGTCGTTTCCACTCCCCAGGGCTACCTTGCGTGCCAGCCTTCTTCACTTGAGTGCCAAGCCTGACAGCAGAAGCCGCGTGGGTACCTCTGCACCCCTCGACTTTTGTGCCTGTCTGCCCTACCTATTCTCTGGGAACATCTTCACCATCCACGTGGCAGACATGCAACCCACTGGGAGATTCTAACCTTGATGGGTTCTCGTCCCAGCAGGATTCTGCACCTAACTGCGTCTTCTCATCTTCCAGCGTGGGCGTTTCGCGACTAAGGCCATTCCCTGCCTCTGGGCGCTTTACTGATCTTGGTTGCATTGTTCACATCGCGCGGCCGATGTCACTTCAACACACACCGATGACCAATGTGCTTCTTCACGTCCTCGTGCTCTGCTTATGGAATCAAGCGAGGTCCTTGAGTAACGTTCTCGCTGGGAGCCTGGGTCCCAGTTTAACACGTGTTGACAAGGAACCCCCGACGACTGATCACTCTGCATGCACCGACGATTGATCACTCTGCATGCACCGATGACTGATCACTCTGCATGCACCGATGACTGATCGGTGCTTCATCACTTCTCGCGCTCTGCTTCCAGGCGCTCAAGCAGGAACCAATCTTCTTGTGGTGGTCACTCGGTAGCTGACCACTGATCGCCGTTTTTGAACGATCTCCACCCTGGTTCATCTGCTTTCTCGTGCCACGCGCCAGTCTGCGACTGACCCACGTCGTCATCAGCTACTGACGTCATCGACTACCGATGACTGACCGGATCAAGAATCAAACAAGAAGGTCGGAAGAAGAAGAATGGAAGAAGAAGATCGGAAGAAGAAGAATGGAAGAAGAAGATCGGAAGAAGAAGAATGGAAGAAGAAGATCGGAAGAAGAAGAATGGAAGAAGAAGATCGGAAGAAGAAGAATGGAAGAAGAAGATCGGAAGAAGAAGAATGCAAGAAGAAGATCGGAAGAAGAAGAATCAAAAAAGAAGATCGGAAGAAGAAGAATGGAAGAAGAAGATCGGAAGAAGAAGAATGGAAGAAGAAGATCGGAAGAAGAAGAATGGAAGAAGAAGATCGGAAGAAGAAGAATAGAAGAAGAAGAATGGAAGAAGAAGATCGGAAGAAGAAGAATGGAAGAAGAAGATCGGAAGTGGAACAATGGAAGAAGAAGATTGGAAGACGAAGAATTGAAGTAGAAGATGGGAAGAAGAGGAATGGAAGAAGAAGATGGGAAGAAGAAGAATGGAAGAAGAAGATCGGAAGAAGAAGAATGGAAGAAGAAGAATGGAAGAAGAAGAATGGAAGAAGACGATCGGAAGAAGAAGAATGGAAGAAGAAGAATGGAAGAGGAAGAATGGAAGAAGGAGAATGGAAGAAGAAGATCAGAAGAAGAAGAATGGAAGAAGAAGAATGGAAGAGGAAGATTGAAAGAAGAAGAATGGAAGAAGAAGATCGGAAGAAGAAGAATAGAAGAAGAAGATCAGAAGAAGAAGAATGGAAGAAGAAGATCAGAAGAAGAATGGAAGAAGAAGATCTGAAGAAGAAGAATGGAAGAAGAAGATAGGAAGAAGAAGAATGGAAGAAGAGGATGGGAAGAAGAAGAATGGAGGAAGAAGATCGAAAGAAGAAGAATGGAAGAAGAAGATCGGAAGAAGAAAAATGGAAGAAGAGTATGGGAAGAAGAAGAATGGACGAAGAAGATCGGAAGAAGAAGAATGGAAGAAGAAGATCGGAAGAAGAAGAATAGAAGAAGAAGATCGGAAGAAGATGAATCGAAGAAGATGATCGGAAGAAGAAGAATGGAAGAAGAGGATGGGAAGAAGAAGAATGGAAGAAGATCGGAAGAAGAAGAATGGAAGAAGAAGATCAGAAGAAGAAGAATGGAAGAAGAAGATCAGAAGTGTAACATCCCGCCAAATTGCTTTTCATAAATATAAAATGAAATAAAGGTAAAACAAAAATATTTTAGTGAACATACGTATTTATATAAAATGAAGTTGCTCCTCGCAGGGAGTTTAATACATAACCGGTCAATTTTTGCAAAACTTAAACAAAATACAGCCAAATAAATTTAAACCGGCGGTCTCCCTACATAAACCGGCGATCTCCGATCAGAAGACCCAAAACAGCCGATCTGCTATCAGAACAGAAATCAGGCGATCACCACATAGAGACAGAAACAGGCGATCTCCTTCCGGCGACCACTCACTAAGGAGCTCTACTTCCTGGAAGATCATCTGCTCCCGTGTAAAATACACAATCATCACAGTTTTAAGAGAAAACAGCCACATAACAATACAAAGGGTAAGCTAGATATTTTTAAAACTTTAAATTATAAACTGGACAACCAACGTAGATCAGCCTTTTTAAACATTCACAAGAGTCCATCACTTTCTCATTCATATCACACAACCATCAAGTGTCTATCAACAATTTCTCAACATTATTCACGTCAGACTTCCACTGACTCATCACATCATAGACACTTGACACTACTTCCGGAAGACTCATGCGTTGAACTTAGCATCCAGAGACCTGCACCTGTCATACTTCATTTGCTGTAATGTTTCCACAGCCATGCGCATCAACCCAATCTCGATCTCAATTTCATCACTCTCACAGTATGACAGGGTTAATCCATATAACAGGCCGAGCTCGTTCTTTTTCACACGACTCACCCATTCATATGAACCTCCTTCGACTCTCACCAACTGAATAACTTCCTCTATGTGATTCCATTATCTCAGCAGAGTCAGGATCGCCTCATTCACAGGATACTCACAGATCAATACACTTCATAACCAAATCTCAACACGGTATTTCCTTTCCTGAAAATACTATGTCTTGATCCCACATTCACGACATTCCACACATCATATAACACTTAAATGAATGATTCCAATCACAACAACAATCATTCCATGGCTCATATCTTCGAATATCACATTTAAATCTCAAACAGTTTCAAACAACACAAAAACAGGGGAGTTCGAAAAACAACGCCAAAATCGGCGATCTCGTCCAAAAACAGGGGATTTCGAAATCTGTATTTAAAACCGGCGACCACGTCGCCCAAACACATAGAACAGAACATCACGAACAAGAATATGAAACCGGCGACCACGTCGCCCTCACTTCAGAAACAGCAAATCTACGGCTTTTATTGAAAATAAAGCTAGCTTCCCTTACCTGGACTTGCGCAAAACACCAAGAGCTCCAAAACCCACCGAGCTTAAAGGATGCCTTGGCTCTGTTTTAGCGTCTGTTTGTAGAACTTGCAGAGAAACTCCCAGGTGCTCCAAGGGCAGTCGTCGATAGCTAAGCAGGAACGTGATAAGGCCTGAATGGCAGAGTGAAGGAGAGAAAAGAGAAGGATGAAGGTAACTCACTCACCCACTCTGTCACTCTTGAACCACAGCACCTTCTTTGCCTCTCAGAAGTGAGTTTTTAAATCTTAAACCAACTTGTCCACAAAAGCCGCTGTCACCACCCACTCTGCAGGAAGCTTGCGTGCACGCTGCCCTGAACAGTACGACCACGCGTGACTCTGCGCATGCCAACAGTCTGAGGTCACTATTCTGAACCACCCTTTTTGCCTACGTGTCGCGCGTGCAGTACGTCTGATGCTGCGAGCCTGGGTCCCACCTTATCTGCATGAAACTCGACATCGCGCGATAACCTTCCACCAATGACCTCTCGCGCGATGACTGTCCACCGAGGCCTCATCCTGGAAAACGACCGATGTCTCTCCCTGGGAGACGACCGATGTCTCACACTGGCAGACAACCGATGTCCACCCTGGAGGACCACCGATGTCTCACACTGGCAGACAACCGATGTCCACCCTGGAGGACCACCGATGTCTCACACTGGCAGACAACCGATGTCCCACCCTGGAGGACCACCGATGTCTCATCCTGGCAGACCATCGATGTCCCTCCCATCCTAGTTCATGATCGATGTTCCTCTCATGCTGTTGGCGATCTCTTATCGCCCTTGTGTGTGACGAGAACACATCGCCTTACTCTGCTCACCGATGTCACATCGTCACACCTTGCTGAAGGTTCTCCATCCCACTATGTTACGTCCAAGGTATTACCTCCACATGGCTTGGTGACATCGGTAGCTTCACATTTCCAAAAGTAGATCAGCACTACTCCTCGTGCTCCCATGCATGCAACACTAAGGATGACTTCTTATGCTCAAGCATAGAGCTTTGCATGCACAGCGTATCTAAGGCTTAACCCTCACCTTGATACGCGTGGTTGTTGGAACTGATGTGAGTCTCTTATGAACCTTTCTTGGTTTGGGTTGACTTGATATAGGTTTCATTGTATTCATGACACTTTCAAGAATTAGGATCAAAATTCTAAAGAGCAATTAATAGAGTTTCTACTCAAGAAAACAAAGGTTCATACTAAAAACACATGAATAGGTAACTTGTAGTGTAAGATAACAATGGAATATGAATGGGTAATTCAAGAACAGTACCAAACTTCAAAGGAAACACAAGAACAACATAAGAACACCAAGAACAAGTGAAAATACTGATTGAAATTCAATAGGAATTAGAAAATCACAAAGAAATTCATCAAAGAACAAAAACCCATGGATGGAAAACAAGAACAACACATGTATATGGAAACCCATGGTTTGGACGAAATTAAAACAGCAAGAAAACAAGGAAATAAACCAACAAAGTGAAGAACAATGGCAGCAAATGAAAGGAAACAACTCATGGAAAAGATTGAACCGATTAAAAATGGAAAAACTACAAGAAAACACAAATGGGTATTTTTAGAAGATGAATAGAAATGACTTATGTGGTTGTAGCCTTTGGAGATGTGATTCACGCCACTTGGAGGGTGGTTCTTCCAAGATGAGTGGGTGGTGCCGCCACTTGAGAGTCTCCAAAGCTCACAAGATAAGACATGAAGGAGAAGAAGAGACAAGTCTCACAAACTCACTCTCTCTCAATTTCAAGATAGTTTCTTTTCTTCTAACTTTCAACTCTTTTATTCAAAGTACCAAGCACCCCTATTTATAATGGAGAGGGCTGGTCATGTTACAAAGGGGAAGGAGTGGGAAGAGTCACTCTTCTAGCTCCTTCTAGTGTACAAGAGAGAAAGGAGTAGAAAAGTCACTTTTTCCACTTTTTCCTAAAGAAAGTGCCTAAAATGCCTTACATTTAGAGGTTTCTTTTGGTTTTCCTCTTTGGCATACTCCTAAGGATATTTCTATACTATTTACAAATTTATACAAGAGTATTTACAAAGATTTATTTATACTACTATCTTTTGAATTTTCAAGAGAACCCAAAATGTTCTACTCTTTAAGAAGACTAGTAAGAAGAATTTTAAATGCTTGGGTGGATGACCTCTTCCTCCATTAGTGAAATCCTCTTCTACTTGATCTCCATCAGGAACCCACTCTAGTTGATCCAGTATCTTGACCACATACTGAGTGCACTTTCGGCGATCATGTCTCCTCTAGGCGACAGGCGATTATGTGCCAGAGAAGTCGGAAGAAGAAGAATGGATGAAGAACATCGGAAGAAGAGGAATGGAAGAAGAAGATCGTAAGTGGAACAATGGAAGAAGAAGATCGGAAGACGAAGAATGGAAGTAGAAGATGGGAAGAAGAGGAATGGAAGAAGAAGATGGGAAGAAGAAGAATGGAAGAAGAAGATCGGAAGAAGAAGAATGGAAGAAGAGACGGAAGAAGAAGAATGGAAGAAGAAGATCGGAAGAAGAAGAACGGAAGAA
>JAAFYQ010000133.1:0-12686 GCA_013389735.1 Phaseolus lunatus | reverse complement strand
AGATCGGAAGTGGAAGAATGGTAGAAGAAGAAGGGAAGAAGAAGAATGGAAGAAGAAGATCGGAAGTGGAAGAATGGAAGAAGAAGATCGAAAGAAGAAGAATGGAAGAAGAAGATGGAAAGAAGAAGAATGGAAGAAGAAGATCGGAAGAAGAAGAATGGAAGAAGAAGATCGGAAGTGGAAGAATGGTAGAAGAAGAAGGGAAGAAGAAGAATGGAAGAAGAAGATCGGAAGTGGAAGAATGGAAGAAGAAGATCGAAAGAAGAAAAATGGAAGAAGAGATGGAAAGAAGAAGAATGGAAGAAGAAGATCGGAAGAAGAAGAATGGAAGAAGAAGATCGGAAGAAGAAGAACGGAAGAAGAAGATCGGAAGTGGAAGAATGGAAGAAGAAGATCGAAAGAAGATGAATGGAAGAAGAAGATCGAAAGAAGATGAATGGAAGAAGAAGATCGAAAGAAGAAGAATGGAAGAAGAAGATCGGAAGAAGAAGAATGGAAGAAGAAGATCGGAAGAAGAAGAATGGAAGAGGAAGGACGGAAGAAGAAGAATGGAAGAAGAAGATCGGAAGAAGAAGAATGGAAGAAGAAGATCGGAAGCCGAAGAATGAAGAAGATTGGAAGAAGAAGAATGGAAGAAGAAGATGGTAAAAAGAGGAATGGAAGAAGAAGAATGGTAGAAGATGAATGCAAGAAGAAGAATGGTAGAAGAAAAAGGAAGAAGAAGAATCGAAGAAGAAGATCGGAAGAAGAAGAATGGAAGAAGAAGAACGGAAGAAGAAGAATGGAAGAAGAAGATCGGAAGAAGAAGAATGGAAGAAGAAGAATGGAAGAACAACATCGGAAAAAGAAGAATGGAAGAAGAAGATTGGAAGAAGAGGAATGGAAGAAGAAGATCGGAAGTGGAAGAATGGAAGAAGAAGATCGGAAGTGGAAGAATGGAAGAAGAAGATCGGAAGTGGAAGAATGGAAGAAGAAGATCGGAAGAAGAAGAATGGAAGAGGAAGATCGGAAGAAGAAGAATGGAAGAAGAAGATCGGAAGAAGAAGAATGGAAGAAGAAGATCGGAAGCCGAAGAATGGAAGAAGAAGATTGGAAGAAGAAGAATGGAAGAAGAAGATGGTAAAAAGAGGAATGGAAGAAGAAGATGGGAAGAAGAAGAATGGAAGAAGAAGATCGAAAGGGAAGAATGGAAGAAGAAGAATGGAAGAAGAAGATCGGAAGAAGAAGAATGGAAGAAGAAGATCGGAAGAAAAAGAAGAAGAAGAAGGAAGAAGAAGAATGGAAGAAGAAGATCGGAAGAAGAAGAATGGAAGAAGAAGATCGGAAGAAGAAGAATGGAAGAAGAAGATCGGAAGAAGAAGAATGGAAGAAGAAGATCGGAAGAAGAAGAATGGAAGAAGAAGAATGGAAGAAGAAGATCGAAAGAAGAAGAATGGAAGAAGAAGATCGGAAGAAGAAGAATGGAAGAAGAAGAATGGAAGAAGAAGATCGGAAGAAGAAGAATCGAGGAAGAAGATTGGTAGAAGAAGATTGGAAGAAGAAGATCGAAATAAGAAGAATGGAAGAAGAAGATCGGTAGAAGAAGAATGGAAGAAGAAGAAAGGAAGAAGAAGATCGGAAGAAGAAGATCGGAAGAAGAAGAATGGAAGAAGAAGAATGGAAGAAGAAGATCGGAAGAAGAAGAATGGAAGAAGAAGAATGGAAGAAGAAGATTGGAAGAAGAAGATCGGAAGTGGAAGAATGGAAGAAGAAGATTGGTAGAAGAAGAATGGAAGTAAAAGATCAGAAGAAGAAACGAAGAAGAAGATCGGAAGAAGAAGAATGGAAGAAGAAGATCGGAAGAAGAAGAGTGGAAGAAGAACATCGGAAGAAGAAGTGTAACATCCCGCCAAAATAAAACATACATACATGTATAATGAAAATAAAGGTGAACAAATAATATTGAAGAATGATAATATATGTATAAGTAATGAAGTTGCTCCTCTTAGGGAGTTTAATACATAACCAGTCAAATGTTTTCAAAATTTAACGAAATTCAATCAAATACAACAAGACCGGCGGTCTCCACACATGAACCGGCGATCTGGTAACAGAAGGCCCAAACAGGCGATCTGCTAGCAGGACATAAATCCGGCGATCACCACCAAGAGATAGAAAACCGGCGATCTCTTCCTCGGCGACCACTCACTAAGGAGCTCTACTTCCTGGAAGATCATCTGCTCCCGTGTAAGTTATACACGATCATCACAGTTTTAAGAGAAAAACAGCCAACGAGCAGAACACGCAGGGTAAGCTAGATATTTTAAAGAGAGTTTAAATAAGGATAATTAAAATAAAATCAAGGTAAACAATTTCAAGATATTCACGTAAAGTTATCAAGTTTCTCATACTCTTCACCTGATCGCCCAGAAACCACACATTTCACAATATTTCCCAGAGTCGTTCTATTTCACAAACAACATCAAGTGTCTATCAAATTCAAGTTCCTCATTTCACATGTCAGACCACCACTGACTCAGCACACAAGACACTTGACACTACTTCCGGAAGACTCATGCATTGATTAGACTCAGAGATCTGCACCTGTCATACCATACCACTGTGAAATCCACACAGGGTCGCTGTGAATCCACACAGCATGCGCATATATAATCTCAATGTCAATAGTTCTCCTGGTATGACAGGGTTAATCCATAGAACAGGTGGAGCTCGTTCTTTTTCACACGAGACGCCCATTCATATGAACCTCCTTCGACTCTCACCAACTGAGTAACTTCCTCTATGTGATTCCATTATCTCAGCAGAGTCAGGATATCCCCTTAGGAATCACCGATCAATGCACATCCTACACGATCTTACACGGTATTTTCTTTCCTGAAAATACTATGCCTCGATCCACATTCACAACATTCAACACATCATACCGCCCTTAAATAAATGATTCAAGTCACAGCAACGATCGTTTCAAAGATTCAGATTTTCGAAGATCACATTTAAGCTTCAACAGTTCAAAGTAACACCAAAAACAGGGAGTTCGCAAACATCGCCCAAACCGGCGACCTGGTTCAAAAACAGGGTATTTCGAAGTCTGTATTTAAAACCGGCGACCACGTCGCCCAAACACATGGAACAGAGCATTCACGCAGATGAAAACGAAACCGGCGACCACGTCGCCCTCATTTCAGAAATAACTAAACTATAGCTTGTAATGAAAATGAAGTCTAGCTTCCCTTACCTGGACTTGCGCAAAACACCAGGAGCTCCGAAACCCAACGAAGCTTGAACAACGCCTTGGCTCTGTTTTTGCGTCTGGTTGAAGGACTTGCAGAGAACTGCCCAGGTGCTCTAATGGTGGCTGTCGCTCGTCGTACTCTCGTGTGAAGGTGCTAGAATCGCAGCGCGAAGGAGACAACTGGAGGGGAAGGGAGGTAACTCACTCTTTCTCTCTTTGAAGGCTGCAACGTTTCTTTCTCTCAGCAGTGGGTTTCTGCATCTTAAACCAACTTATCCACCAAAAGCAGCTGCCACCACCCACTCTGCAGAGAAGTCTGAGTGTACGTTTCCCTGAACAGTACAACTACAGTTGTCTCTTGCGCAGGCCAACCACTCCCTGAACAGTACTACTGAGCGTGCCTCTGCGCAGGCTAACACTCTGAGGTCACAATTCTGAACCACTCTTCTTGTCTACGTGGCGCGCGTGCAGGACGTTCCATGCTGGAAGTCTGGGTCCCACCTTCTCTGTGTGTAACACGACGTTGCGCGATGACCTTTCACCGATGACCACAGGCGCGAAGGCTATCCACCGATGACCTCTCGTGCGAAGGCCATCCACCGATGACCTATCGCGCGAAGGCTATCCACCGATGACCTCTCTCGCGCGAAGACAATCCACCGATGACCTCTCGCGCGAAGACTATCCACCGATGACCTCTTGCGCGAAGGCTATCCACCGATGACCTCTCGCGCGAAGACTATCCACCGATGACTTATCCTGGACGATGACCGATGTTCCTCTCTTACCGGCGATGACGGACGTTCCTCATCCCGGTGATGACTGGTTCCTCATCCTGGCAGACAACCGATGTCTCACCCTGGTGGACCACCGATGTCTCTCCCTGGAAGACGACCGATGTCTACATGGCTCTTGTCCTGGCGATGCCCGCATGTCCCGCGCCTGGCGACGCCCGCATGCCTTGCGCCCTGGCGATGACCGCATGCCTCGTGCCCTGGCGACGACGTGTAGTCTAGGCGACCGGCGATTATGTATTAACAAAGAACTCTTATAGTTTTCTAGACTGCACTTTCCTTCCTTTTTAACTTAAATAAAAACATACTTAGAATTTATTTAAAATACTCCTTTTTATTCCAACTAAATTTTTCAAGGTCCTTACATTCTCCCCATCAAGAAAAATTTTCGTCCTCGAAAATTGAATTACAAGGAAAAGAGGTATGGATAAGCCTCCCTCATGGGTTCTTCTAACTCCCAAGTTGAATCCCCCGATCTCTCATCCCACACCACTTTCACCATGTCGATGGTCTTGCCTCTGAGCTGTTTACTTTGCCGATCGTCAATCCTGACTGGTTTTGCTTCAAAGGACAAGTCATCCCTGATCTGCACATCGTCTACATCCAGCACATGACTAGGGTCTGCCATGTACTTCCTCAGCTGTGACACGTGAAAGACATTGTGCAGATTCGCCAGATGGGGAGGTAGGGTGATCTCATAAGCCACTGGACCAATCCTTCTTAAGATCTGATATGGTCCCACGAATTTAGGAGACAACTTCTTTGACCTGATCGCCCGTCCTACACCCTTGGTTGGTGTAACTTTCATGAACACGTGGTCTCCAGTAGCAAACTCCAAAGGCTTTCTCCTCTGATCTGCATAGGACTTCTGCCTACTCTGAGAAGCTTTCATTCTGCTTTGTATCTGTTTCACCTTCTCGGTCGTCTGCTGAATCAACTCTGGCCCAACCAAGACTGCCTCGCCCTCCTGGTACCAACATAAGGGAGTTCTGCATTTCCTCCCATACAGGGCTTCATATGGTGCCATCCCAATACTGGCGTGGTAGCTATTATTATAGGTAAACTCCACCAGTGGCAACACCTCATCCCAACTTCCCAATTGATCCAAGACGCACGTCCTCAGCAGATCTTCCAAGGATTGGATCATTCTCTCTGACTGACCATCTGTTTGGGGATGATATGCAGAGCTCATCCTCAACTTAGTTCCCAAGCACTCTTGCAAGGTCTGCCAAAACCGTGAAGTGAACCTGGGATCTCTATCTGAAACGATGCTGGAAGGCACTCCATGCAACCTCACTATTTCTTGGATGTATAACTGTGCCAGCTTGGCCATAGGCATCTTCATATTCACTGGAAGGAAGTGGGCACTCTTCGTCAGCCTATCAATGATAACCCAGATTGCATCATGACCCTTTACCGATCTGGGTAAATGGGTGACAAAATCCATGGCGATGCTGTCCCATTTCCACTCAGGGATATCCAGTTGCTGCAACAGCCCGCCAGGTCTTTGATGCTCTACCTTTGCCTTCTGACACGTTAAGCAGGTTGCAACATACTGGGCGATGTCTCTCTTCATGCCCGACCACCAAAATGACTCCTTCAAGTCATGGTACATCTTGTTCATGCCTAGGTGAAGGTTAAGGCGACTCTTATGACCTTCCTCTAGGATCATTTTCTTCAACTCTTCATTTGCAGGTATGCAAATTCTGCCATTAAATCTCAAGATCCCATCATCGCCCATCTCAAAGTCTCTCGCCTGATCTGTCCCTAGTGACTCCACAGTACGCTCCAGGCTAGGGTCCTCTAACTGCTTATCCCTTAACATCCCAAGGAAGTCATTAGTTATAGTCAGCTTACTACAACTAATGTGATTCACGTGAAATTCTATTCCAAGGTTTAAGTCTCTGAACTGCTCGATCAGTTTCTGCTCTTCCATCATCATGGTGGCGACTTGTATAGACTTCCTACTCAAGGCATCTGCCACTACATTGGCCTTCCCTGGGTGATACCTGAGTTGAAAATCGTAGTCCTTTAGGAACTCCATCCACCTTCTTTGTCTCATGTTTAGTTCCTTCTGATCGAACAGGTATTTCAGGCTCTTATGGTCACTGAACACTTGGAACCGAGCTCCATATAAATAGTGCCTCCAGATCTTCAAGGCAAATACCACAGCCGCCAACTCCAAGTCATGCGTAGGGTAGTTTCTCTCATGAACCTTGAGTTGCCTTGAAGCATATGCAACCACTCTCTTCTCTTGCATTAAAACACATCCCAAGCCTTGATGTGAAGCGTCACAGAAGACATCAAAAGGTCTTCCTACCTCGGGGATCACCAGCACTGGAGCACTGGTCAACCTCTCCTTTAGTTCCATGAAGTTCTGCTCGCATCGGTCGGTCCAAGCAAAAGGTTGATCCTTGCGGGTCAGTTGTGTTAAAGGAGCCACTACCTTGGAAAAATCCTCAATAAACCTCCGATAGTAGCTCGCCAACCCCACAAAGCTCCTTATCTCGGTGACTGTCTTTGGACGTTCCCACTGCAGCACTGCCTCTACCTTTGCTGGATCCACCGAGATCCCCTGGGCAGATATCACGTGTCCTAAGAAGTTGACTTCCTTCAGCCAGAACTCGCACTTAGAGAACTTGGCATAGAGTTGCTTCTCCCTCAGGATCTCCAATACTGTCCTCAGGTGTTCCTCATGCTCTTCCTCGGTCCTTGAATAAATGAGGATGTCGTCTATGAAGACCACCACAAACTTATCCAAGAAAGGGCGAAAAATCCTATTCATGTAGTCCATGAACAGGTGATGGAGATCAAGTAGAAGAGGATTTCACTAATGGAGGAAGAGGTCATCCACCCAAGCATTTAAAATTCTTCTTACTAGTCTTCTTAAAAAGTAGAACATTTTGGGTTCTCTTGAAAATTCAAAAGATAGTAGTATAAATAAATATTTGTAAATAATCTTGTATAAATTTGTAAATAATATAGAAATATCCTTCGGAGTATGCCAAAGAGGAAAACCAAAAGAAACCTCTAAATGTAAGGCATTTTAGGCACTTTCTTTAGGGAAAAGTGGAAAAAGTGACTTTTCTACTCCTTTCTCTCTTAGGCACTAGAAGGAGCTAGAAGAGTGACTCTTCCCACTCCTTCCCCTTTGTAACATGACCAGCCCTCTCCATTATAAATAGGGGTGCTTGGTACTTTGAATAAAAAAAGTTGAAAGTTAGAAGAAAAGAAACTATCTTGAAATTGAGAGAGAGTGAGTTTGTGAGACTTGTCTCTTCTTCTCCTTCATGTCTTATCTTGTGAGCTTTGGAGACTCTCAAGTGGCGGCACCACCCACTCATCTTGGAAGAACCACCCTCCAAGTGGCGTGAATCACATCTCCAAAAGGCTACAACCACATAAGTCATTTCTATTCATCTTCTAAAAATACCCATTTGTGTTTTCTTGTAGTTTTTCCATTTTTAATCGATTCAATCTTTTCCATGAGTTGTTTCCTTTCATTTACTGCCATTGTTCTGCACTTTGTTGGTTTATTTCCTTGTTTTCTTGCTGTTTTAATTTCGTCCAAACCATGGGTTTCCATATACATGTGTTGTTCTTGTTTTCCATCCATGGGGTTTTGTTCTTTGATGAATTTCTTTGTGATTTTCTAATTCCTATTGAATTTCAATCAGTATTTTCACTTGTTCTTGGTGTTCTTATGTTGTTCTTGTGTTTCCTTTGAAGTTTGGTACTGTTCTTGAATTACCCATTCATATTCCATTGTTATCTTACACTACAAGTTACCTATTCATGTGTTTTTAGTATGAACCTTTGTTTTCTTGAGTAGAAACTCTATTAATTGCTCTTTAGAATTTTGATCCTAATTCTTGAAAGTGTCATGAATACAATGAAACCTATACCAACTCAACCCAAACCAAGAAAGGTTCATAAGAGATACCACATCATGTGGTATCTAGAGCCATGGTGTTGATTTGTTGATTGTGAGTTGAATAGACACTTTCTTTTTGGGCAATTTTTTTTTCCAGCACCTATAATTTCGTGTTTCTTGTTTTTCCAGCACCTTATATTCATACTTTTGTTTGGTTTGAATATGTTTTAGTTGTGCCTTTTCATTGATCATATTTTTTGCTTTGAGTTTTATGTTCATAGTGTTCTAGGTGTCCAAATCTTGTCTCTACTTGCTTGCTTTTGATTTTGAAAGTTTGTGTTTCTCTTGAATTTGTTTTAGTACTTGTGATTAGAGGTTCCAAACATTTGATTTCAAGTGTTCAATTGTCTTGAATCCTTCATAAAATTTTTGTGCAATTTGATTGATGTTTCAACTTCCATATGATGCATATTATGGTTCTTTCACTACATAAGTTCCATTTGGTATAAAAAAAAAAAGAAAAAAAAAAGAAAACAGAACTGAAACAGAAAAAAACAGAACCAATTCTGTTTTTAAATCCTTCAAAAAAGTTTGGTATTTGCATCTTTTCATTCTTTTGCACATTAATTTTCATACCAAAGTTGGATTCATAGTGATTGGCAAATTGTTGTCTACTTTGTGGAACTTTTGATCCTTGTATTTTGACAAGTTTATGAGTTGTACTTTCTTTCTTGATTATAAAGTTTAGTGAGTATTCTTTGAGTCTTATTGTGTACCTTTTATTGCTTGTCTTTCATTCCTTAAGTTTTGTCAGATATCTTGTATTCTTTTTGCACTACCCTTTCTTGTTTTGTACCTTTTCTTGCTTGTCTTTTATTGTTCTTTAAGTTTTGTGGTGGTTATTTTTGGATGAGTGGTTGAGTGCTTTGGCATCTTTCATTTGAGGTTACTCCATTCCACAAGAGAAGCTTGATTGAGGGAAGTATAATTTCTTGGAGTGATTTTGAGTGCCTTAATTTTTTCACCAAAACCGCACCACTTATTTCTTTGTTTTCTAACCTTGTTTTCTTTAATTGTTTGCTATTTGTGTTTGCTGTACTGTTTTGAAAATGGCTCAATATTCAAGTGGAGAATCTTCCAAACCACACTCTCCACAAAAAGCTTTCATTCTTGGTGAATTAAAAGAAGCCAAAAGGTCACTTGCACAAAAAGATGAAGCTATAAGACAATTGGAAGAAAGATTGCAAAGGCTTGAAGTGACTAATGAAAGGTCCAGCCATACACACCATAGAAGACACCATTCTTCAAGGCATTCATCAAGAACTTCTTCCAACTATCATGGACATGAAGATGAAACCGAATGGAGGAGGCATCATCATTATGAAGAAAGGCGCCAACATGTGGCAAAGCCTTATATGCCTTTTGTAAAATTACCTAGCTTTAGTGGTGAAGGTGATCCAAATGTATATTTGGGGTGGGAAGCAAAGGTTGAACAAATCTTTCATGTACATGAGGTCCAAGAAGACCAAAGGGTAAAACTAGCTACTTTAGAATTTCTAGACTATGCCATGCAATGGTGGCATAAAACTCTTATGGACATTGGGCTAAACAAGAGACCTCCCGTGGTTTCTTGGAACAATTTGAAAGAGTGTATGCGCGCTAGATTTGTTCCACCACACTTAAGGAAAGACCTATTGTTGAAGCTCCAAATGCTTCACCAAGGCCCGCTAAGTGTGGATGCTTATTTTAAAGAGCTAGAAATGCTTATGCTTAAAGTTGATATACATGAAAGTGATGAAGCTAAGATGGCTAGATTTGTAAGTGGTCTTAGAAGGGACATTCAAGATCTTGGAAGAAGAAGAATGGAAGAAGAAGATCGGAAGTGGAAGAATGGAAGAAGAAGAACGGAAGAAGAAGATCGGAAGAAGAAGATCGGAAGAAGAAGAATGGAAGAAAAAGAATGGAAGAAGAAGATCGGAAGAAGAAGAATGGAAGAAGAAGATCGGAACAAGAAGAATGGAAGAAGAAGATCGGAAGAAGAAGAATGGAAGAAGAAGATCGGAAGAAGAAGATCGGAAGTGGAAGAATGGAAGAAGAAGAATGGAAGAAGAAGAATGGAAGAAGAAGATCGGAAGAAGAAGAATGGAAGAAGAAGATCGGAAGAAGAAGAATGGAAGAAGAAGATCGGAAGAAGAAGAATGGAAGTACAAGATCAGAAGAAGAAGAATCGAAGAAGAAGATCGGAAGAAGAAGAATGGAAGAAGAAGAATGGAAGAACAAGATCGGAAGTGGAAGAATGGAAGAAGAAGAACGGAAGAAGAAGATCGGAAGAAGAAGATCGGAAGAAGAAGAATGGAAGAAAAAGATGGAAGAAGAAGATCGGAACAAGAAGAATGGAAGAAGAAGATCGGAACAAGAAGAATGGAAGAAGAAGATCGGAAGAAGAGGAATGGAAGAAGAAGATCGGAAGAAGAAGATCGGAAGTGGAAGAATGGAAGAAGAAGAATGGAAGAAGAAGAATCGAAGAAGAAGATCGGAAGAAGAAGAATGGAAGAAGAAGATCAGAAATGGAAGAATGGAGGAAGAAGAATGGAAGAAGATCGGAAGAAGAAGAATGGAAGATAAAGATCGGAAGAAGAACAATGGAAGAAGAAGAATGGAAGAAGAAGATCGGAAGAAGAAGAATGGAAGAAGAAGATCGGAAGAAGAAGAATGGAAGTACAAGATCAGAAGAAGAAGAATAGAAGAAGAAGATCGGAAGAAGAAGAATGGAAAAAGAAGAATGGAAGAAGAAGATCGGAAGTGGAAGAATGGAAGAAGAAGAACGGAAGAAGAAGATCGGAAGAAGAAGATCGGAAGAAGAAGAATGGAAGAAGAAGAATGGAAGAAGAAGATCGGAAGAAGAAGAATGGAAGAAGAAGATCGGAACAAGAAGAATGGAAGAAGAAGATCGGAAGAAGAAGAATGGAAGAAGAAGATCGAAAGAAGAGATCGGAAGTGGAAGAATGGAAGAAGAAGAATGGAAGAAGAAGAATGGAAGAAGAAGATCGGAAGAAGAAGAATGGAAGAAGAAGATCGGAAGAAGAAGATCGGAAGAAGAAGAATGGAAGAAGAAGAAAGGAAGAACAAGATCGGAAGAAGAAGAATGGAAGAAGAAGAACGGAAGAAGAAGATCGGAAGAAGAAGATGGAAGAAGAAGAATGGAAGAAAAAGAATGGAAGAAGAAGATCGGAACAAGAAGAATGGAAGAAGAAGATCGGAACAAGAAGAATGGAAGAAGAAGATCGGAAGAAGAAGAATGGAAGAAGAAGATCGGAAGAAGAAGATCGGAAGTGGAAGAATGGAAGAAGAAGAATGGAAGAAGAAGAATCGAAGAAGAAGATCGGAAGAAGAAGAATGGAAGAAGAAGAATGGAAGAAGAAGATCGGAAGTGGAAGAATGGAAGAAGAAGAATGGAAGAAGAAGAATCGAAGAAGAAGATCGGAAGAAGAAGAATGGAAGAAGATCAGAATAGAAGAATGGAAGAAGAAGAATGGAAGAAGATCGGAAGAAGAAGAATGGAAGAAAAAGATCGGAAGAAGAACAATGGAAGAAGAAGAATGGAAGAAGAAGATCGGAAGAAGAAGAATGGAAGAAGAAGATCGGAAGAAGAAGAATGGAAGAAGAAGATCAGAAGAAGAAGAATAGAAGAAGAAGATCGGAAGAAGAAGAATGGAAAAAGAAGAATGGAAGAAGAAGATCGGAAGTGGAAGAATGGAAGAAGAAGAACGGAAGAAGAAGATCGGAAGAAGAGATCGGAAGAAGAAGAATGGAAGAAAAAGAATGGAAGAAGAAGATCGGAAGAAGAAGAATGGAAGAAGAAGATCGAAAAAAGAAGAATGGAAGAAGAAGATCGGAAGAAGAAGAATGGAAGAAGAAGATCGAAAGAAGAAGATCGGAAGTGGAAGAATGGAAGAAGAAGAATGGAAGAAGAAGAATGGAAGAAGAAGATCGGAAGAAGAAGAAGAGAAGAAGATGCGGAAGAAGAAGATCGGAAGAAGAAGAATGGAAGAAGAAGAAGGAAGAAGAAGATCGGAAGTGAAGAATGGAAGAAGAAGAACGGAAGAAGAGATCGGAAGAAGAAGATCGGAGGAAGAAGAATGGAAGAAAAAGAATGGAAGAAGAAGATCGGAAGAAGAAGAATGGAAGAAGAAGATCGGAACAAGAAGAATGGAAGAAGAAGATCGGAAGAAGAGGAATGGAAGAAGAAGATCGGAAGAAGAAGATCGGAAGAAGAAGAATGGAAGAAGAAGAAGAAGAAGAAGAATCGAAGAAGAAGATCGGAAGAAGAAGAATGGAAGAAGAAGAATGGAAGAAGAAGATCGGAAGTGGAAGAATGGAAGAAGAAGAACGGAAGAAGAAGATCGGAAGAAGAAGAATGGAAGAAAAAGAATGGAAGAAGAAGATTCGGAAGAAGAAGAATGGAAGAAGAAGATGGAAGAAGAAGAATGGAAGAAGAAGATCGGAAGAAGAAGAATGGAAGAAGAAGATCGAAAGAAGAAGATCGGAAGTGGAAGAATGGAAGAAGAAGATGAAGAAGAAAAAGAATGGAAGAAGAAGATCGAAGAAGAAGAATGGAAGAAGAAGATCGGAAGAAGAAGATCGGAAGAAGAAGAATGGAAGAAGAAGATCGGAAGAAGAAGAATGGAAGAAGAAGATCGGAAGAAGAAGAATGGAAGTACAAGATCAGAAGAAGAAGAATAGAAGAAGAAGATCGAAGAAGAAGAATGGAAGAAGAAGAATGGAA
>JAAFYQ010000132.1:0-27937 GCA_013389735.1 Phaseolus lunatus | reverse complement strand
AGAAGAAGAATGGAAGAAGAAGATTGGTAAAAGAAGAATGGAAGAAGAAGATCGGAAGAAGAAGAATGGAAGAAGAAGATCGGAAGAAGAAGAAAGGAAGAAGAAGATCGGAAGAAGAAGAATGGAAGAAGAAGATCGGAAGAAGAAGAAAGGAAGAAGAAGATCGGAAGAAGAAGAATGGAAGAAGAAGATCGGAAGAAGAAGAAAGGATGAAGAAGATCGGAAGAAGATGAATGGAAGACGAAGATCGGAAGAACAAGAATGGAAGAAGAAGATCGGAAGAAGAAGAATGGCAGAAGTAGATCGGAAGAAGAAGAATGAAAAAGAAAGAATGGAAGAAGAAGAATGGAAGAAGAAGAAATGGAAGAAGAAGAATGGAAGAAGAAGATCGGAAGAAGAAGAATGGAAGAAGAAGATCGGAATAACAAGAATGGAAGAAGAAGATCAGAAGAAGAAGAATGGAAGAAGAAGATCGGAAGAAGAAGAAAAGGAAGAAGAAGAATGGAAGAAGAAGATCGGAAGAAGAAGAATGGAAGAATAAGATCGGAAGAAGAAGAAAGGAAGAAGAAGATCAGAAGAAGAAGAATGGAAGAAGAAGATCGGAAGAAGAAGAATGGAAGAAGAAGATCGGAAGAAGAAGAATGGAAGAAGAAAATCGAAAGAAGAAGAATGGAAGAAGAAGATCGGAAGAAGAAGAATGGAAGAAGAGGATCGGAAGAAGAAGAATGGAAGAAGAAGATCGGAAGAAGAAGAATGCAGAAGTAGATCGGAAGAAGAAGAATGGAAGAAGAAGATCGGAAGAAGAAGAATGGAAGAAGAAGATCGGAACAAGAAGAATGGAAGAAGAAGATCGGAACAAGAAGAATGGAAGAAGAAGATCGGAAGAAGAAGAAAGGAAGAAGAAGAATGGAAGAGGAAGATTGTAAGGACCTGTAAAATTGTATTGGAATGAAAGTGGTATATTTAAATAATTCCAGAAGATGTTATTATTTAAAATACAAAGAGCTGGTAAATGAAGTTTCGTAGTAGTCGGACCTCGGACGTCGCCCAAGATCTGGGGTCAGCTGGTAGAGGTCGGTCGGATGACGTGTGGATAAAGAAGAGTAAAGGAAGAAAAGTTAAGTTTAGAAGGGTATGAGATTGCCGGTCGTCTACTACACATGATCGCCAGGGCGCGATGCATGCGGGCATCATCAAGGCGCGAGAGGTCATCGGTGGATTATCTTCGCGCGAGAGGTCATTGGTGGATAGTCTTCGCGCGAGATGTCATCGGTGGATTATCTTCGCGCGAGAGGTCATCGGTGGATTATCTTCGCGCGAGAGGTCATCGGTGGATAGTCTTCGCGCGAGAGGTCATCGGTGGATAGCCTTCGCGCAGAGATGTCTTTCAGTGGATTGTTTTCGCACGAGGGGTCATCGACGAAAGGTTATCGCGCGATGTCGAGTTGCACACAGAGAAGGTAAGACCCAGACTCCCAGCATGAAGCGTAGTGCACGCACGCCACGTAGACAAAAAGGGTGGTTCAGAGTGGTGACATCAAAATGTTGGCATGCGCAGGAGACACTCGCGGTCGTACTGTTCAGAGCAGTGACTGGCATGCACAAGCGACAACAGAAGTCGTACTGTTCTGAGCAGTGGTTGGCATGCACAAGCGACAACAGTGGTCGTACTGTTCCGGGCAGTGGTTCTCAGACTTCTCTGCAGAGTGGGTGGTGGCAGCAGCAGCATGCGTGGACAGGTAAGTTGGGATTCAAAAGCCACTGCGTGAAGGCAAAGAGCATTACAGACTCAAGAGTGTGAGAGTGAGTGCAAACTCCCTCCCCCCTTCTTCTCTCCTTTGCGCTGCAACTCAGGCAAACTCCAGCACCTGTGCGACGACAGCCCTTGGAGCAACTGGGAGTTTCTCTGCAAGTTCTACCAACCAGGCACTGAAAACAGAGCTAAGGCATCCTTCAAGCTCGGTGGGTTTGAGCTCTCGGTGTTTTGCGCAAGTCCAGGTAAGGGAAGCTAGCCTTCATTTTCAATACAACCCATAGATTAGCTGTTTCTGGAGTAAGGGCGACGTGGTCGCCGGTTTCGTTTTCATCTTCGTGAATGCTCTGTTCTATGTGTTTGGGCGACGTGGTCGCCGGTTTTGTATACAGACTTCGAAATACCCTGTTTTGAACCAGATCGCCGGTTTTGGCGTTGTTTGCGAACTCCCTGTTTTTGATGTCGTTTGAAGCTGCTTTGGATTTAAATGTGATATACATGTGATATTCGAAAATATGAACCTTTGAAATGACTATTGCTATAATTGAAATCATTCTTTGAGTGGTATGGTGTGTGGAATGTCGTGAATGTGGGTCAAGACATAGTATTTTCAGGAAAGGAAATACCGTGTTGAGTTTTGGTTGTGAAGTGTATTGATCTGTAAGTATCCTGTGAATGGGGCGATCCTGACTCTGCTGAGATAATGGAATCACATAGAGGAAGTTACTCAGTTGGTGAGAGTCGAAGGAGGTCCATATGAATGGGTGAGTCGTGTGAAACAGAACGAGCTCGGCCTGTCTTATGGATTTACCCTGTCATACTGTGAGAATGATGAATTGAGACCGAGATTGTGTTGATGCGCATGGCTGTGGAATCATTATAGCCAATGAAGTATGACAGGTGCATGTCTCTGGATGCTAGGTTCAACGCACGAGTCTTCCGGAAGCGGTGTCGAGTGTCTTGTGTGATGAGTCAGTGGAAGTCTGACGTATGAATGAGAAACTTTGAATTGATAGACACTTGATATATGTTGTGATTTTAATGACCTTCGAGGAATCGTGAAATATGTGTTTAGTTGATGGTTTACGTAGATATCTTGAAATTGTCTTACCTTGATTTTAAAGTTCATATCTAACCCTTTTTAAATGTCTAGCTTACCCTGTGTTTTTCTTGGTGTTGTGTTCGGCCTTTTCTTAAACCTGTAATGATCGTGTATACTTTACACGGGAGCAGATGATGTTGCAGGATGTAGAGCTCCTTAGTGAATTGTCGCTGGAAGGAGATCGCCTGTTTTCAATTTCCGTTGGGCGATCACCCCTTTTGCTGCTTTCTGATAGGAGATCGCCTATATGATAGGAGATCGCCCTTGTAATAGGAGATCGCGCTTCTAATAGGAGATCGCCCTTCTGTCAGGAGATCGCCTATCTTTCTATTGTATTGTAATTTGTTTATGTTTTAATGGAAAAGTGATCGTATTTGTATTAAACTTCCTGGGAGGAGAAACTTTATTTACATATATATAATTTTATTCACTTCAATCTATTTGTTACTTTAATTTTCATTATATAAATATGAATAGTTTTTTGGCGGGATGTTACATTAATGGTATCAGAGCAGTTCGTCCTTAGGATGACCTGAGGGTTGTGGATCCATTGTGTTTCTTCTGCTCATGAAATTTATTTGAGTTTAAAATAACAACTATAGTGAAAGGTTTTCAAACGTTTTTGTATTGAAATTTTGGGTGTGCTTTGGTGAATATATGTTCTAACTGAAAATCTTAGTATTAAGAATGAGAAGGTCTTGATAAAGTAGTGAGGGTGCACACTCATAACTGGATCGAGATGAGTCTCAATCTTAATTCCAAAGGTTTGATGTTTAGCATATATTGAATTCTGGTGTGAACTATTTCATTCTCTTGAGTGTCTTTGTAATTGATTGAAAATGGTTGATTGGATTGATGATTGTATACCAGTAGCTGTTCTGGTGTTTTGTTTAAGTTTATCAGCACTATGACTCTGTTGATGAGCTCAAATTCTTAATGACTTTGAGATGCTGACCTTTGTAAGGTCTAGCTGTTACCTCCTGAATGAATTGATTTCTTATCGATCTCATTCTTGTAGTTGTAGGGAATATAGAAACCCATAGTTTCAAAATCTGAAAACGAGGAAAGATGGCGCGTAAACCTCCTACCCCTCCCCGACCTTCTTCAGAGATGGGTCAGATCGCCAGGGCCATGGAGATGATGGCAACTGCCATCCAACAGCAGAATACGGTAATGGCCCAGATTCATCAGGCTGTAATGAATCATTTGGAAACTGCTGGATCGGCTGCAACAGCTTCCCATGTCAATCAGCCTCGGGAGTAGGTGGGGATGACCGAGTTCATGAGGCACAACCCAACCCAGTTCCGTGGGAACGTTTCTCCGAACCAACCAGATCAGTGGATCAGGGAGTTCCATGCCTTAGTGGAGAAGGCAAAGAGGGTGGAGACCCTGGAGAGGGGTGGTTCCAGAGTAATCAGATCACAACCAGGGGGTCCCTCCAGTGGGAAGGCCAAGGTGCAGCACCCACAAAGCAAGCCTTATTCGAGACCCCCACAGCATAGGGCAGAAGCAGCACCGCCCCAGTTTCAGCAGCAACAAACCTGGAAACTTAAATGTTTTCACTGTGGTGGACCACACACAGCCAATGTGTGCCCCAAGAGAGATTCAGAGAGAAGATGTTTTGCCTGTCAAAAGACGGGACACGTTGCTAGAGATTGTCCTACCCAGAATAGGATGACTCAACCCAGTGGATCCCAACAGTTGAGGAATGGAGGCAGTCGACCTCAGGCAGCAGGGAGAGTGTTTGCCATGCCTGGAGCGGAGGCATCTCAGTTAGGTAACTTAGTACAGAGTGTTGCTTTATAGTTGGTAGATACGTTAGAGTTTTGTTTGATTCCGGAGCGACACACTCTTTTGTGTCAAGTTTGTGTGTAGCCGAGTTGGGCCTCCTAGTGGAGGAATTACCGTTTGAACTGTTGGTCTCTACACCTGTATCAGGACAGGTGTTGACCTCTACAGTTTGCCCTGAATGTCCAGTGATGGTAGAGGGACGCAGATTCAAAGTAAACTTGATCTGCCTACCTCTTCAGGATCTGGATGTTATCCTGGGAATGGATTGGCTAGCTGCCAATCACGTTCTTGTAGTCTGCGGTAATCAGAAGTTAGCGTTTCTAGATCTCCAAGAGCCAGATGGCGAGGTGCTTCGTGATGCTAGCTCGGTTGGAAGTGAAAAATGAAGAGGACGTAAGCAAGGTACCTTGGTGAAAGATTTCACGAATGTATTTCCAGAAGAGATACCTGGATTACCTCCTAAGAGAGAGGTGGAACTCTCTATTGTTTTGGTACCTGGAGCTGGACCGGTGGCAATGGCTCCAGCTGAGTTGATGGAATTAAAGAAGGAAGTGTAAGTTAGATTTAGTGTACCAAGGTTTAGTTTCAGCTACATATAAGTTATGGAGAGGATATAAGCAGAATGTTGAGGGTTTAAAGACTTAAGCATGTGTATCCATAGGAAGTACCGGGGTTAAGTTCCAAGAATGAAAGAATGAATTTTCTTTTATTTGAAGCTTGGGAGATGTTTATGTCGATGAAACAGCATGAGATGACTCTAGCTTAACCACAAGCTTAAAAGGAAAGAGGAGATATTGTATTTATGTCTAAAGTTCAATTAGACAGAGAAATTTGCTGAAAAATACCAAGTAGAGAAGTTACTGGGAGAAGAGAGAAAGCTTCACGCAGAATGGATGCTGTTTTGTGGATCGTGAATTGGAAGATGAGTATGGAAATGGTGGATGAGGAGTGATGAGAAAGGGAAATGGAAAGATATTCTTGTATCCAAATATGACTCGGAACTTGGGAGAAGCCGAGCTCATTCGAAATATCAATCGTGGTGGTGGAGAGACGTACGTAAGATGTGCGAGGAGGGTGAAGATGATGGTTAGTTCCAAAAAGTCATTGTTTGGAAAGTTGGAGGCGGAGGGGATGTGAGATTTCAGGAGGATGCGTGGGCCACTAACTCTAACTTTAAAGCAACGTGGCTGGTCTATGTGCTTCAAGTGGATAAGTGTTCTATTTGTTCGACATAAGGATTTGAGGTCCCACCTTGAGAACTTTTATCTTATACGTAGGTCATCCAAGTAGAATCAGGTGTGGAAGGGAATGTGGGTGGCAATAGTCTGTTATATCTTGGAGAAGAGGAATAGAGTTGTCCTTAAGAAAGAAAATCCTGGATGCAGAGGAAATTTTCCAATCGGCTCCACTACTTACATGATTGTGGTTGAGATATATGGTGCGTTCGTTCTTGTATACCTTTTCAGATAGGCACCTGAACCCAAATCAATGCATCCAATGTATACATTGAACAAGGAGGAAATGATGGGAACAGGAAGCCGAGTTGGCAAAAGAAGTCATGATGATGATTTAGAAAGTAACAGCAACAAGAACTTTGTCTTTATAAGGTGCAGAATTATGTGGTATAGTGGTGAACCAAAGGTGTTCATTTAGGGAGCGTGAGAATTAGATCAGCAGTTGGGAAGTCGATGGATGGTTTTGATCAAGATGCGGAAGTTGATTCCTAGAAGGATATTTCGGATCCTAGTTTGAATTGGCTGGGGGACATGAGCAGTAGTCAGCGGTCCTCTTTCCTTCCGATGAAGGGATCTTACTCACTTTTTCTCTACAGGGGGCTAGTCCTGGTTCTGTTAAGGGCTTAGTTCTGGACTTGCTCGACCAAGTCTTCAGGGTTGGAAGTAGAGTGTGAGTACTGGAGTTGGCGCTTAATGGAGCAGCATACTCCATATGCAGGGATGGAGAATGGAATTTGATGAAGTATTGGAGTAGTAAGAGTTGGTTCAACAGACAACCGAGAAGGTGAAACTGATGCAAGGCAGAATGGAAGCTTCTCAAAGTCGACAGATGTCCTATGCAGATCAGAGGAGAAGACCTTTGGAGTTTGCTGCTGGGGACCATGTCTTTATGAGGGTGACACCAACCAAGGGTGTAGGAAGAGCGATCAGGTCAAAGAAGTTGTCCCCTAAGTTCGTGGGACCATATCAGATCTTAAGGAGGATTGGCCCAGTAGCTTATGAGATCGCCCTGCCTCCCCATTTAGCGAATCTGCACAATGTCTTTCACGTTTCACAGCTGAGGAAGTACATGGCAGACCCTAGTCATGTGCTGGAAGTGGACAACGTACAGATCAGGGATGACTTGTCCTTTGAAGTGAAACCAGTCAGGATTGAAGATCGTCAAAGTAAATAGCTCAGAGGCAAGACCATTAACATGGTGAAAGTGGTGTGGGATGAGCGATCGGGTGACTCAACTTGGGAGTTGGAAGAACCCATGAGAGAAGCCTATCCATATCTCTTTTCCTTGTAATTCAATTTTCGAGGACGAAAATTTTTCTTGTTGGGGAGAATGTAAGGACCTGTAAAATTGTATTGGAATGAAAGTGGTATATTTAAATAATTCCAGAAGATGTTATTATTTAAAAT
Organism: Phaseolus lunatus; assembly: GCA_013389735.1. Classification (NCBI taxonomy): domain Eukaryota; kingdom Viridiplantae; phylum Streptophyta; class Magnoliopsida; order Fabales; family Fabaceae; genus Phaseolus; species Phaseolus lunatus. The sequence continues at coordinate 20,649 of JAAFYQ010000132.1, read as the reverse complement.
ACAAAGAGCTGGTAAATGAAGTTTCGTAGTAGTCGGACCTCGGACGTCGCCCAAGATCTGGGGTCAGCTGGTAGAGGTCGGTCGGATGACGTGTGGATAAAGAAGAGTAAAGGAAGAAAAGTTAAGTTTAGAAGGGTATGAGATCGCCGGTCGTCTACTACACATGATCGCCAGGGCGCGATGCATGCGGGCATCATCAAGGCGAGAGAGGTCATCGGTGGATTATCTTCGCGCGAGAGGTCATCGGTGGATAGTCTTCGCGCGAGATGTCATCGGTGGATTATCTTCGCGCGAGAGGTCATCGGTGGATTATCTTCGCGCGAGAGGTCATCGGTGGATAGTCTTCGCGCGAGATGTCATCGGTGGATTATCTTCGCGCGAGATGTCATCGGTGGATTATCTTCGCGAGAGAGGTCATCGGTGGATAGTCTTCGCGCGAGAGGTCATCGGTGGATAGCCTTCGCGCAGAGATGTCTTTCAGTGGATTGTTTTCGCACGAGGGTCATCGACGAAAGGTTATCGCGCGATGTCGAGTTGCACACAGAGAAGGTAAGACCCAGACTCCCAGCATGAAGCGTAGTGCACGCACGCCACGTAGACAAAAAGGGTGGTTCAGAGTGGTGACATCAGAATGTTGGCATGCGCAGGAGACACTCGCGGTCGTACTGTTCAGAGCAGTGACTGGCATGCACAAGCGACAACAGAAGTCGTACTGTTCAGAGCAGTGGTTGGCATGCACAAGCGACAACAGTGGTCGTACTGTTCCGGGCAGTGGTTCTCAGACTTCTCTGCAGAGTGGGTAGTGGCAGCAGCAGCATGCGTGGACAGGTAAGTTGGGATTCAAAAGCCACTGCGTGAAGGCAAAGAGCATTACAGACTCAAGAGTGTGAGAGTGAGTGCAAACTCCCTCCCCCCTTCTTCTCTCCTTTGCGCTGCAACTCAGGCAAACTCCAGCACCTGTGCGACGACAGCCCTTGGAGCAACTGGGAGTTTCTCTGCAAGTTCTACCAACCAGGCACTAAAAACAGAGCTAATGCATCCTTCAAGCTCGGTGGGTTTGAGCTCTCGGTGTTTTGCGCAAGTCCAGGTAAGGGAAGCTAGCCTTCATTTTCAATACAACCCATAGATTAGCTGTTTCTGGAGTAAGGGCGACGTGGTCGCCGGTTTCGTTTTCATCTTCGTGAATGCTCTGTTCTATGTGTTTGGGCGACGTGGTCGCCGGTTTTGTATACAGACTTCGAAATACCCTGTTTTTGAACCAGATCGCCGGTTTTGGCGTTGTTTGCGAACTCCCTGTTTTTGATGTCGTTTGAAGCTGCTTTGGATTTAAATGTGATATACATGTGATATTCGAAAATATGAACCTTTGAAATGACTATTGCTATAATTGAAATCATTCTTTGAGTGGTATGGTGTGTGGAATGTCGTGAATGTGGGTCAAGACATAGTATTTTCAGGAAAGGAAATACCGTGTTGAGTTTTGGTTGTGAAGTGTATTGATCTGTAAGTATCCTGTGAATGGGGCGATCCTGACTCTGCTGAGATAATGGAATCACATAGAGGAAGTTACTCAGTTGGTGAGAGTCGAAGGAGGTCCATATGAATGGGTGAGTCGTGTGAGAAACAGAACGAGCTCGACCTGTCTTATGGATTTACCCTGTCATACTGTGAGAATGATGAATTGAGACCGAGATTGTGTTGATGCGCATGGCTGTGGAATCATTATAGCCAATGAAGTATGACAGGTGCATGTCTCTGGATGCTAGGTTCAACGCACGAGTCTTCCGGAAGCGGTGTCGAGTGTCTTGTGTGATGAGTCAGTGGAAGTCTGACGTATGAATGAGAAACTTTGAATTGATAGACACTTGATATATGTTGTGATTTTAATGACCTTCGAGGAATCGTGAAATATGTGTTTAGTTGATGGTTTACGTAGATATCTTGAAATTGTCTTACCTTGATTTTAAAGTTCATATCTAACCCTTTTTAAATGTCTAGCTTACCCTGTGTTTTTCTTGGTGTTGTGTTCGGCCTTTTCTTAAACCTGTAATGATCGTGTATACTTTACACGGGAGCAGATGATGTTGCAGGATGTAGAGCTCCTTAGTGAATTGTCGCTGGAAGGAGATCGCCTGTTTTCAATTTCCGTTGGGCGATCACCCCTTTTGCTGCTTTCTGATAGGAGATCGCCTATATGATAGGAGATCGCCCTTGTAATAGGAGATCGCCCTTCTAATAGGAGATCGCCCTTCTGTCAGGAGATCGCCTATCTTTCTATTGTATTGTAATTTGTTTATGTTTTAATGGAAAAGTGATCGTATTTGTATTAAACTCCCTGGGAGGAGAAACTTTATTTACATATATATAATTTTATTCACTTCAATCTATTTGTTACTTTAATTTTCATTATATAAATATGAATAGTTTTTTGGCGGGATGTTACAAAGATCGGAAGAAGAGGAATGGAAGAAGAAGATTGGAAGAAGAAGAAAGGAAGAAGAAAATCAGAAGAAGAAGAATGGAAGAAGAAGATCGGAAGAAGAAGAATGGAAGAAGAAGATCGGAAGAAGAAGAATGGCAGAAGTAGATCGAAAGAAGAAGAATGGAAGAAGAAGATCGGAAGAAGAAGAATGGAAGAAGAAGATCGGAAGAAGAAGAATGGAAGAAGAAGAATGGAAGAAGAAGATCGGAAGAAGAAGAATGGAAGAAGAAGATCGAAAGAAGAAGAATGGAAGAAGAAGATGGAAGAAGAAGAATGCAAGAAGAAGATCGGAAGAAGAAGAATGGAAGAAGAATATCGGAAGAAGAAGAAAGGAAGAAGAAGATCGGAAGAAGAAGAATGGAAGAAGAAGATCGGAAGAAGAAGAATGGGAGAAGAAGATGGGAAGAAGAAGAATGGAAGAAGAAGATCGGAAGAAGAAGAATGGAAGAGGAAGATCGGTAGAAGAAGAATGGAAGAGGAAGAACGGAAGAAGAAGAGTGGAAGAAGAAGAATTGAAGAAGAAGATCGGAAGCAAAAAAATGGAAGAACAAGATCGGAAGAACAAGATCGGAAGAAGAACAATGGAAGAGGAAGATCGGAAGAAGAACAATGGAAGAAGAAGATCAGAAGAAGAAGAAGAATGTAAAAGAAGATTAAAAGAAGAAGAATGGAAGAATCAGATCGGAAGAAGAAGAATGGAAGACGAAGATCGGTAGAAGAAGAAGAATGGAAGAGGAAGAACGGAAGAAGAAGAGTGGAAGAAGAAGATCGGAAAAAGAAGAATGAAAGAATAAGATCGGAAGAAGAAGAATGACAGAAGTAGATCGGAAGAAGAAGAATGAAAGAAGAATAACGGAAGAAGAAGATCGGAAGAAGAAGAATGGAAGAAGAAGATCGGAAGAAGAAGAAAGGAAGAAGAAGATCAGAAGAAGAAGAATGCAAGAAGAAGATCGGAATAAGAAGAATGAAAGAAGAAGATCGGAAGAAGAAGAAAGGAAGAAGAAGATCAGAAGAAGAAGAAAGCAAGAAGAAGATCGGAAGAAGAAGAATGAAAGAAGAAGATCGGAAGAAGAAGAAAGGAAGAAGAAGAATGGAAGAACAAGATCAGAAGAAGAAGAATGGAACAATAAGATCGGAAGAAGAAGAATGGCAGAAGTAGATCGAAAGAAGAAGAATGGAAGAAGAAGATCGGAAGAAGAAGAATGGAAGAACAAGATCGGAAGAAGAAGAATGGAAGAGGAAGAACGGAAGAAGAAGAATGGAAGAAGAAGATTGGTAAAAGAAGAATGGAAGAAGAAGATCGGAAGAAGAAGAATGGAAGAAGAAGATCGGAAGAAGAAGAAAGGAAGATTAAGATGGAAGAAGAAGAATGGAAGAAGAAGATCAGAAGAAGAAGAAAGGAAGAAGAAGATCGGAAGAAGAAGAATGGAAGAAGAAGATCGGAAGAAGAAGAAAGGAAGAAGAAGATCGGAAGAAGATGAATGGAAGACGAAGATCGGAAGAAGAAGAATGGAAGAAGAAGATCGGAAGAAGAAGAATGGCAGAAGTAGATCGGAAGAAGAAGAAAGGAAGAAGAAGATCGAAGAAGAAGAATGGAAGAAGAAGATCGGAAGAAGAAGAATGGAAGAAGAAGATCGGAAGAAGAAGAATGGAAGAAGAAGATCGGAAGAAGAAGAAAGGAAGAAGAAGATCGGAAGAAGATGAATGGAAGACGAAGATCAGAAGAAGAGGAATGGAAGAAGAAGATCGGAAGAAGAAGAATGGCAGAAGTAGATCGGAAGAAGAAGAACGGAAAAAGAAAGAATGGAAGAAGAAGATGGGAAGAAGAAGAATGGAAGAAGAAGATCGGAAGAAGAAGTGATGGCATTTTCATGTGTTCTTCTTGAATCAAATTAGAAATAGATGGAGCGGAAGCAATGGATGAGTGAAACAAGACCCTCCTAGGAGTTGTGTTGGTCTTGAAGGTGCATGGTGAGTATGGGTTGAGTGGTTCGGCCAGCTCAAGGGAGAAGGTGAAAGGATTGAAGTTTATAGCCTAGATTTCTAGGAGGAGTAAAGCTTGTGCACAAAAAATGGCAGCATAACATTACTCAAATAAACTTGAAAATACATGAGGTAGGCCTCCTTATTTATAGATTTAGAAGCCTTGGTGAGCAAGCTTAAAGGGTAGGGATGGAAATACAAAAAGTGGGGCTGCCTAGGGTATTGACTTTAGTCAAACCACACCATCATCCTAATATTCTAGAAGATAGGTCAAAAATGCAACATTTGATAGTACACCCCTCCTTCTTTTGCTAAAGGCACCTATTTGCTAGCACACCCCTCCTTCTATTGCTAAGGGCACCTTTTTGATAGCACACCCCTAAGTGAGCAAGTTTTGCTTTCTACACTACACTAATCTACTAAGCACCCCCTCCCCCTTTGGGCCTTTATGAAACATGTACAAGGATCTCTCTCTTCCATCTGTGGCTTCTTCTATGTGTGCTTGGATATGTTTAGCCATGGATCTTGTGAGAGGTCCTAGACGGTCTAGCTCCATGGATAGCCTCCCTCCTTCACGTTCTAGACGCTCACTTCCTGGAGCTAGACGCTCCTCTTGGTCTAGATTGTCTTCTTGGTTTGGGCCTTGGCTTCCTTGGCTAGATGTGCTTGGCCCTCCTCCATCATCCCCTCCCCCTTGGAAAGGATTTGTCCTCAAATCCAGTTCGTCATCGTCATTGGTACCTACAAATGGAGAAAGATCAATTACATTAAATGTGTCATGTACTCCATATTCAAGAGGTAGGTCCAATTTATACGCATTGTTGTTGACTCGCTTAAGGACTTGGAAGGGTCCATCACCTCGGGGACTTAGTTTGGACTTCCTTTGATTTGGAAATCTATCTTTTCGAAGATGAAGCCAAACTAAGTCTCCTTCCTCAAAAATTATTTCCCTCTTCCCTTTGTTGTTGTGTTTTGTGTACTTCTCATTTTGTTGTTGTATTTGAATTTTAATCTTCTCATGCATTTTCTTGACAAAATCAGCCTTGATTACTCCTTCCTTATGCACAAAATCTTGTGGATTAGGAAGGGGAATTAAATCCATGGGTGTGAGAGGATTAAAACCATATACTACCTCAAAAGGAGAAGCATTAGTAGTCTTGTGAACTACTCTATTGTAAGCAAATTCAATGTGGGGAAGTTACTCATCCCAAGATTTGTGGCTGCCCTTCATGATAGCCCTAAGCATAGTTCCAAGAGATCTATTGACTACTTCGGTTTGCCCATCCGTTTGAGGATGACAAGAAGTTGAAAATTGTAGTCTTGTTCCAAGTTTACCCCAAAGAGTTTTCCAAAAGTGACTTATAAACTTGGGATCTCTATCGGACACTATACTTCTAGGGAGACCATGGAGTCTCACCACTTCTCTAAAGAAGAGTTTAGAAATATTTTGAGCATCATCTACTTTGTGGCATGGAATAAAGTGAGACATTTTGCTAAAACGGTCCACTACCACAAAGATAGAGTCATGGCCTCTTGCAGTCCTAGGAAGTCCTAAAATGAAATCCATGCTAATGTCTTCCCAAGGAGCATTTGCAATCGGCAAAGGGGTGTAGAGTCCATGCGGCATTGTTCTAGACTTTGCTTTTAAACATGAGATACATCTAGAGCAATGGCGTTGGACATCTTTCCTCATGTGTGGCCAACAAAATTTTGCTTTCAAAAGATCTAGAGTCTTATCAACTCCAAAATGGCCCATGAGTCCCCCTTCATGTGATTCTTTGACAAGGAGTTTTCTATGTGTTCCTTGAGGAATGCAAAGTTTTCCTTCTTTAAAAAGATATCCCTCGGACACATAGTAACCTCCTTGCGCTCTATGTAGACATTGGGCATAGATGGATGAAAGTTCTTGATCTTCTTGATAAAGCTCTCTTATGTGGTCAAATCCAAGAATTTGGGCACCCAATTTTGAAAAGAGTGTGTGGCGTCTTGAAAGAGCATTGGCCACTATATTGGTGCTTCCTTTCTTGTATTTGATTACATAAGGAAATTGTTCAAGAAATTCCATCCATTTTGCATGTCTCTTATTGAGCTTGTGTTGGCCCTTTAAATATTTTAAAGACTCGTGATCACTATGGATAACAAATTCTTTGGACACAAGATAGTGTTCCCAAGTCTTTAGGGCTCTCACAAGAGCATAGAGCTCTTTGTCATAAGTGGGGTAGTTGAGGGTGGCACCATGGAGTTTTTCACTAAAATAAGCAATGGGGTGTCCACCTTGCAACAATACCGCGCCTATGCCTACTCCCGATGCATCACACTCTATCTCAAAAGTTTTGGAAAAATTTGGGAGAGATAGGATGGGTGCATTGGTGAGTTGAGCTTTTAGCCTTTGAAAGGCTTGCTCATCTACACCAAAGGTACACTTATCCCTATTTGCAAAAAGACTATTTTTCCTAAGAACTAGAAAGACTTCCCTAAGGTGACTTAGATGGTCTTCTAGGGTTTTACTATATACTAAGATATCATCAAAGTAAACTACTACATATTTACCTATACAATCCCTCAAGGTGTGATTCATAAGCCTCATGAATGTGCTTGGAGCGTTAGTGAGTCCAAAGGGCATCACCAACCACTCGTATAATCCAAATTTGGTCTTAAAAGCGGTTTTCCACTCATCACCCTCCTTGATTCGAATTTGGTGATATCCACTTTTAAGGTCAATTTTGGAGAATAGAGTTGACCCATGCAATTCATCAAGCATATCATCAAGCCTTGGGATTGGATGCCTATACTTGATGGTGATGTTGTTGATTGCTCTACAATCACAACACATGCGCCATTTTCCATCTTTTTTGGGCACCAACAAGACAGGTACAGCACAAGGGCTTAGACTCTTTTGAACCCAACCCTTCTCCAACAAGTCTTGAACTTGTGATTCTATCTCCTTTGTTTCCTCGGGGTTGGTTCTATAAGCAGGCCTATTTGGTAGGCTTGCCCCCGGAATGAAGTCAATTTGATGTTCTATCCCCCTAAGAGGAGGAAGCCCATTGGGTCCTTCTTGTGAGAATAGATCGTCAAATTCACTCAAAAGGTTTTCTATTTGAGGAGGTAAAACCATGAGTTCATTACTTGTGGCAGTGCATGTAAGTGCTCCTTTACAAAAGATAAGGCTTGGTTGTTCAACAAGAAGCAAGTTTTCTAAAACATTTTCAAAAGGCTTTTCTTGTAGACCAACCTTGTGGGAAGGAACACTCTTCTCCCACGCCTTCCTATCCCTAAGGATTTTCTCTTTTTCTAGCACTCTTTTTTTTTTTGTTTTCCTCATCCCTCTTTTGTTTCATTTGTATTTGGTCTTTCACCACTTGAGAATGTGGTAAAGGACTAAGTACAAACTTCTTATATTTATGGGTGAAGGAAATCTCGTTAGTGAGACCATCATGCAAGGTTTTCTTGTCAAATTGCCATGGCCTCCCTAATAAGATATGGCAAGCTTCCATAGGCACTACATCACATAAAACTTTATCTTTGTAGTTCCCTATGGAAAACTTGATTTCCACTTGCTTATCTACATGTAGTTCCCCATTTTCATTAAGCCATTGAAGTTTGTAAGGTTTTGGGTGAGGAACCACTTGTAGCTTAAGCTTTTCAACCATCCTAGCACTACAACAATTACAACTAGATCCACTATCCACAATGAGGGAACATATATTTTCTAAAACATTGCATCTTGTATGAAATATGTTCTCCCTTTGTGTTTCAATGGATGTGCTAGGGTGATTGTTGAGGGTTCTCCTAATCATAAGCAATTCTCCCTCTAATGGAGCTACCCTCTCATCCTCTCCCCCTTCCTCTTTCTCACTAAGCTCATCCTCGCCACTAGTGTATTCGTCTACACCTTTAAGAAACAAAGTCCTTTGGTTTGGACATTGTGCTTGCACATGCCCCCTACCATAGCACTTAAAACATTTAACATCTCTAGCTCGGATGGGTGGGGTTGAGGTTTCTTTGGTGAAGGGTTTGGTAGGTTCTTTTGGTTTTTCCTTAGATGTACTACCCTCCCTTTTAAACTCTTTCTTGGGATAAAAGTTAGAATAGGGGCTCACCTTTTGACTTGATGTTTTGCGCAAATTTTGTTGCTCAACTTTAATGCAAAGTTGAACCAAATCATTCAAGTTTTGATAAGGTAAGAGCTCTACTCTATCTCTTATCTCAAGTGATAGGCCACTAAGGAACCTAGATATGGTGGTTTCCTCTCCCTCTCTAATAGAGGCTCTCATCATATAGAGCTCCATCTTTTGCCTATACTCTTCTACACTCATATTCTTTTGTTGGAGTCTTTGGAGCTTGTCCATCAACTCCCTATGGTAGTAAGAAGGTATATGTCGACGTCTTAGGGCTCCCCTAAGGTCATTCCAATATTCTATGGGAGGTTCCCTATGAAGACGTCGGTCTCTTTCTAAAGAGGTCCACCAATACATGGCATTTCCTTGGAAACTAAGGGTGGCTAAGGGTACTTTTCGTTCCTCACTTACCCTATGGCAAGCAAAGAGTTGCTCTACCTTCATCTCCCAATCTAGATATATTTCTACATTTTTCTTTCCATGAAAATGAGGTAGGTCTACTCTAGTTTCCCTTGGCACCTCTTGTTCCCTTTGCCTAGTTCTTCTAGGGGGTGGTTGGTAGTAGTCATTAATTCTAAGGCTTCCCTCCCCTAGAGTTGCAATGCTTTTTGATGCATGAGTATTTGTTTTTTTTGATTTTTGAGATTTTTGGGATTTCTCTTCTTGAGCTCTAGCCAACTCATTAATCTTGTTTTCATTCTCCACTTGCCTAAAAGAGATTAATTGTACCGCTTGGGATACCTCTTTCAAAAGGGTTTTCAAAGATTTTACTTCACATTCTATAGACTTTGGAGAATTAGAAGAAGAAGACATGGCTATACCTTTGTGTATTTAGGCGTTTTTACTTTGAGAAAGATTAGGGAAGATAAAGAAGGTAGTTTTCCAGGTAAGGGAGGTGAGTCTCAAAGGACTACTTAAGTACCAAGCCTTTTCCTTGCCAAAAACTAGTCTCCAATGCCTTCACACAAAAATTTCTCTTAGTGAAACACTTAAAACACAAGAAGTTGAGAAATCAAAAAGCAATAAAACTATGTAAGCTAAAAAAAAAAATATGCAACAAACTAGTCGGTTTTAGCACAAAATTAAACTAAACTAATCATGCAAAACGTTTCTACCAAAACAATAGAAAACAAGTTCAAACAAGCAACAAATTACTAAGTAAAAAATTTACTATGCTATTCGACCCTAGGTGAGGCTTCTTGGACACTTTGAGCCCTTGAAGACACACTCATCGTCTAAACGTAATTAAAAAGGTAATTAACAATAAACCAAGTTGCAAAGGAAAAGAAGACTCCCTTTGTTGATCCTCTTTTGGGTTAGTGCACTTCCTTGTTGTCTTGAATTTTTGATCTTTTAGGTGTTTGTATTGTTTGTTTCAAGCAACCTTGTTTCGGCTTTAGCTTTGTCTCCTCCTTAAAATGATGGCTTTAATTCTCCAATTTCCAGCACCTATTCACAAGAGCTAAACCTAAACCAAGTCAAGTTCCATGCACATATGCACCAAGGAGAATTAAATTCCAGCACCCAAAAGAGAGGTCAAGAAACAAAAGCAAGAAACAAATTTAATTGAATAAAAATAGTACCACCAAAAGGATTTATAATATGACAACTTAGAAAGAGAGTCAAGAAATTAAAGCAAACAATTAAAGGTACTCAATAGAAGTTGGCACACAAAAGGAATACCTAAAGAAAAGCACTAGATTAGATGACCAAATAAAAAAAACAGCACCACTGAAAATTGTTGTGGGCCAGAAAACGTGTTTGTTCCCCGATTTATGCTGAGCTGTATTTTTAAAATTTGTCTCTGAAATTTATATGCAAGAAAAATTCAGGATCTTATCTAAACAATGGCTTTGGAATTGCCTAAAACGCATGCACCATTTTTTTTTAATAATTTTTGCAAATTTGGTGTGCAGTTAGGCCAGCTGGAGCGCTCAAGGTTTGCACTCTGATTTTGTAAGATTTATCATATCTTTTCTGTTGCCTTTTTTTATCTGATTCTTTTTGATCCGGTCGGTCATCGGTAGTCGATGACGTCAACAGCTGATGACGACGTGGGTCAGTCGCAGGGTGACGCGTGGCACGAGAAAGCAGATGAACCAGGGTGGAGATCGTTCAAGAACGGCGATCAGTGGTCAGCTACCGAGTGACCACCACCAGAAGATCGGTTCCTACTTGAGCGCCTGGAAGCAGAGCGCGAGAAGTGACGAGGCACCGATCAGTCATCGGTGCATGCAGAGTGATCAGTCGTCGGGGGTTCCTTGCCAACACGTGTTAAACTGGGACCCAGGCTCCCAGCGAGAACGTTACTCAAGGACCTTGCCTGATTCCATAAGCAGAGCACGAGGACGTGAAGAAGCACATCGGTCATCGGTGTGTGTTGAGGTGACATCGGCCGCGCGATGTGAACAACGCAATCGATGATCAGTAAAGCGCCCAGAGGCAGTGAATGGCCTTAGTCGCAAGACGACCACGCATGAAGATGAGAAGACACAGTTAGGTGCAGAATCCTGCTGGACGAGAACCCATCAAGGTTAGAGTCTCCTAGTGGGTTGCATGTCTGCCACGTGGATGGTGAAGATGTTCCCAGAGAATAGGTGGGGCAGATAGGCACAGAAGTCGAGGGGCCCAGAGGCACCCACGCGGCTCCTGCTGTCAGACTTGGCACTCAAGTGAAGAAAGCTGGCACGCAAGGTAGCCCTGGGGAGTGGAAACGGCAATGCAGAGTAATTAAGTGGCCTAGAGGTAGCCTGTAGGGGCTACACGGGTCTATATGAGGAAGAAGAACACCGAAACCAGGTACGCAATCTTTTACTCAAACACAACACAAATCCAAGAGCACTCAGTCTTCGAATCAAAGAGGACTGAGGGCACACACACACGGTCTCACACAGAGAAACCTAAGAGAGACCTTTTGGTGTTCCCGTTGCCTGACTTGAGCGTCGGAGCTACAACGGCCGCTAGAGGCGCCGTCTGTGTGTTTTGCAGGCACCATTCGAAGTGAAACTGAAGGTTCCTGGAGCCTCCTTGCAAAGCGCGCAGCAGATAGAAAGCCAAACGAAGGAGTGACGAGGCAATCTCTCCACGCTCGAGTCCGCGGCGAGATCATTTGGCGCCCACCGTGGGGCTCGAAGTAAAACGAAGCCCCCATACACGAGAACGAGGATAGAAATCGCACAGATGAGTAGAAGAGCCAGACAAACGACACCTCCACCACCTGCTGGTGAAGGAACTGTGACCATGGCGCAGGTCATGGAGATGATGCGCGCGTTGCAGGAGAACGTTGCGGCGTCGAGAGCTGAGCAGGAGAAGATGCATGCAGAGCTGACTGCATCGCACAGCAGGAATGAAGAGTTGGACCGCGTGAACGAGGAGTTGCGTAGGGAGCTGCAGGCGCAGAATGAGCGCGTATCCGAAGACAGAACGTCGATGCCGCCGTCGCCCCCTAGAGCATTTCCCATGCCCTTCTCCCCCGAGATCATGAACACGGTGGTGCCCCCTAACTTGGTGGGAGTGAAGGCGTCGTTCACGGGGGTGGAAGACCCAGAGGCACATTTGACAGCCTTCCACACTCAAATGATGCTGTCTGGGGGATCAGACGCAGTGTACTGCAAAATGTTTATGAGCACGCTGGGCGGAGTGGCTATGGAGTGGTTCGTGAGCCTGCCGGAGGGCCGCATCACCTCCTTCCATCAGTTCTCAAAGCTATTCACGGAGCAGTATATAGTCAACAGAGCGCCGCCGGTGGTGGCTTATGACTTGTTCGACGTGCGCCAGTACCAGGGGGAGTCGCTGAAGGATTTCCTCAACCGTTTCGCTGCGCAGGTGGTGAGATTGCCCAGTAAGGACGAGAGCATGTTAGTGCACGCATTCAAGAAAGGCGTGCTACCTGGCCATTTCAGTGAATCGCTCATCAGAAGCCACCCTGCCACCTTCGCTGAGATTCGGCGACGAGCGGTGGCGCACATAGTGGCGGAGACAGAGGTCTCTGAGAAGAGAGGCAGCACTGCGCCGACGATGCCGCGCGGAGGTCAGGGGAGGCAGCAGCAGGTGCGGGTGTATGAGACCGAGGAGGAGAGGAAGGCACAGGGAAGGCCTCGTCCATATGCACCCAGCAAGAACCAGCCCAGGGGGCGTGCAAGGGAAAACAACACACCCCCTAGGTATGATTTCGTGATAGAGTTGGCAGAGCTGATCGCCATCCCTGCCGTGGCTGCGAGACTCCGAGTACCAGAGAAAACTGACGAGGTACTTGGAAGGCGGAAGGACGAGTGGTGTGAGTTCCATCAGGCTTATGGACACACACTCCGCACATGCCTGGCGTTGGGGCGTCAACTTGCTGAGTTAGTGAAGACAGGATTCCTGACCGATTACCTGCGAGGGACACAAGGTGATCGCGCTTCGGGGTCTCAGACAGGCGATCAGCAACACGAGGTCCCTGTGCATGGGGACGTGAGGTGATGGAGGATGCAACGCTGGGGGGGCTCCCAGGTAGCTCAGATGGAAGCTGAGGCAAAGTCTTTAAGCTCAGCGATAGGAAGTTGCAAGGAGAAAGGCGAAGGGCCCAGTTCTCTAGCTGTTGGCTTAGTATATCCGCCATTCGGTCCCAAGGCCTGGATGAACGAGGGTTACGCTTCTGTGAACCTCCCCAAACCCCAGATAGTGTGGGATTTCTGCACGTTTGCAGGAGAAAGAGGGATTGGAGAAGCGCTTGAAGTCATGAGTTTCCCACACAAGTTCAAGGAAGTCCAGTCAGTCCGCTTTAACACACCTCGCGATGGTGTAACAAAAGGGAAGCAGCGAGCTTATGGAGAACTTGGGAGGCGCGAACAAGTTTGAAAGTTAAGGACAGCTTTTCGTCGTTGCTGGAAGAATGGTGTGCTCGCCAGGTCGGTTATCGCCAGGGCCCATACAGAGTGGTTGAGGCGCTGGAGAATGGAGCCTATCGGCTGGAGACCCTGGATGGAGCACCTATCCCATAGACGTGGAACGCTACACACTTAAGTTTCTACTTCAGTTAAGTTGTAAGGTAGACGCGTTCTTGCACTGAACACAATCAATGTATGTACTGTTAAATAGTTGAGCAAATCAGGGGGCACTTTAACGAGGCCACCCAATAAAAAAGATTTCAGTATGTCAAGTGTGCACATGTTTCCCAGTTCAAGTTCTGCTTGCCCCAAATGCAAGTCCAAGGGATCAGCTGGAGCCTGCTCGCCCCAGGCGCGAGTACGGACCACTGACCTATGTTCTCCTCACCCCAGGAGTGAGTGCAGGTGGCCAAAGTTTGGGAACTCGGGAGTTCTGGGAAAACCAAGAGAGGGAAAGGGAAGATTTCGAGAAACGTCCAAGAGGAATCAGACCCAAAGGTCGATGAACTCGGGGCAAGCAAGAGGGGTCAACAAGTAAAACTCTTCTTCCCCGTAACAAGACATCACCGTCGCGTTTGAGCACCAAGAAGCAGAGCTCAATCAGGCATCGGTGCACCCGAAGCAAGATCAGCCGTCGGTGCATGTCGGGGTAAGTACTCGGTCGGTCCATTGGTCATCGGGGTCATGTTAACACGTGTTAAGCTGGGACCCAGGTTCCCAGCGAGAGCGTTACGCATGCACCTCGCATGATTCCAAAATAAGGCTGGTCATCGGGGTCGTGCTAACGCGTGTTAAGCTGGGACCCAGGTTCCCAGCGAGAGCGTTACGCACGCACCTCGCATGATTCCAGAAGAAGGTTTGTCATCGGGGTCTTGTTAACACGTGTTAAGCTGGGACCCAGGCTCCCAGCGAGAGCGTTACACATGTAACCTGCATGATTCCAAACCAGAAGAAGAGGAGTTGCCCACTCAAAGGGCGTACGGTGATACCATGCAGGCAGGGATGCGCCTGGCGAGTGCGCTTAGACAGCCACCCCTGGTGCTCCCCTGGGAGCATGCACCCACTCAGTAGAGAAAGTCCTCTTCCTCTGCTTCTTGTGGCAAGGTTGAGGCAAGAGATCCAAGTCCTTATCCTCTGCTTCCTACAGCAAGGTTAAGGCAACAGAGAAAGTCCTCGCCCTCGACTTTGTACAGCGGGGTGCAGGCAAGAGAAAGTCCTCACCCTCGACTTTATACAGCAGGGTGCAGGCAGAGAAAGTCCTCTCCCTCTGCTTCTTACGGCAAGGTTGAGGCAAAGGAACCAAGCCCACAGAGAAAGGTTAAGACTACAGAAAAAGTCCTCACCTCGACTTTATACAGCGAGGCTGAGGCGAGATAAAAAGTCCTCACCTCGACTTGTTACAGCGAGGCTAGGGCGAGAAGAGAAAGACCTCACCTCAACTTCCTACAGCGAGGCTAAGGCGAGAGGGGTCATCAAGGAGCAGTCCTCTTCCCCAAAACACAGGCATCAACTTCAGAGGTCGGGTCCTCTATGCACTTAGCGCTGGAGTGACACGGAAGTAATGCGAAGCATGAAGCGCGATGACTGATCGGTGGTGCGCTAACATGCTAGTCGGTGGTCGGTAGCAAAGCTCTTAGTATGAAAGCTTGCCCAAACAAGGTCTTGGACGATCAGTCGAAGCATTTAGACGCCATCAGGTCAGTCATCCAACATGAACTTATGCATAAGAGATTATATACAAGTTTGTAGCAGCAAGAGAAATTACACAAAAGGAGAAGTGGCAAGGGAAGAAGCTCAAGGAGGAGGAATGAGCCTGCCATCAGCCACTGAATGGTGGAGGCTAGGTTGGGTAGAGTCCAAGTCTGGAAGGACGCAGTAAACCTGCTGCCAGCCCATGGAACCCATCTATCAGAACCTCGGCACCAGCAGCCATGCTCTCAAGTACATCAGCTTCGAGCTCCTTCTTCTCTTTGGCAACGAAGACCACTTAGTCTCTTCGCTGAGAACAAGTTCACAGCTCGAGACTGGGGGGCTTGTGATCCGGTCGGTCATCGGTAGTCGATGACGTCAACAGCTGATGACGACGTGGGTCAGTCGCAGGGTGACGCGTGGCACGAGAAAGCAGATGAACCAGGGTGGAGATCGTTCAAGAACGGCGATCAGTGGTCAGCTACCGAGTGACCACCACCAGAAGATCGGTTCCTACTTGAGCGCCTGGAAGCAGAGCGCGAGAAGTGACGAGGCACCGATCAGTCATCGGTGCATGCAGAGTGATCAGTCGTCGGGGGTTCCTTGCCAACACGTGTTAAACTGGGACCCAGGCTCCCAGCGAGAACGTTACTCAAGGACCTTGCCTGATTCCATAAGCAGAGCACGAGGACGTGAAGAAGCACATCGGTCATCGGTGTGTGTTGAGGTGACATCGGCCGCGCGATGTGAACAACGCAATCGATGATCAGTAAAGCGCCCAGAGGCAGTGAATGGCCTTAGTCGCAAGACGACCACGCATGAAGATGAGAAGACACAGTTAGGTGCAGAATCCTGCTGGACGAGAACCCATCAAGGTTAGAGTCTCCTAGTGGGTTGCATGTCTGCCACGTGGATGGTGAAGATGTTCCCAGAGAATAGGTGGGGCAGATAGGCACAGAAGTCGAGGGGCCCAGAGGCACCCACGCGGCTCCTGCTGTCAGACTTGGCACTCAAGTGAAGAAAGCTGGCACGCAAGGTAGCCCTGGGGAGTGGAAACGGCAATGCAGAGTAATTAAGTGGCCTAGAGGTAGCCTGTAGGGGCTACACGGGTCTATATGAGGAAGAAGAACACCGAAACCAGGTACGCAATCTTTTACTCAAACACAACACAAATCCAAGAGCACTCAGTCTTCGAATCAAAGAGGACTGAGGGCACACACACACGGTCTCACACAGAGAAACCTAAGAGAGACCTTTTGGTGTTCCCGTTGCCTGACTTGAGCGTCGGAGCTACAACGGCCGCTAGAGGCGCCGTCTGTGTGTTTTGCAGGCACCATTCGAAGTGAAACTGAAGGTTCCTGGAGCCTCCTTGCAAAGCGCGCAGCAGATAGAAAGCCAAACGAAGGAGTGACGAGGCAATCTCTCCACGCTCGAGTCCGCGGCGAGATCACTTTTTTTGTCCTTTTTGTAACACTTCAAACTTGCATTTTCCAGAGAATCACAAATTTCCTATGAGTGGAAATAATTTTTGAAACAAAAAAACAGCCAGACAGAGAGAGAAACAGGGGAAATCTGGAAAACTGGAAAAAAAAAACAGCAAGATACCAAAATTTAACACAAAGGAAATGTAAGAAGGAAATTGTGTAAGAACTAAGACACAATTATGAACTCAAACTAAAATTAAAAAGGCAGCAAAGGATCAAAAATAACAGCAGATTAAGGCAACTTAAAGAGACCCAAAAACAAGAAACAATCAAGCCAAAAAAAATAGGACTACTAAGAATTGATGACAATTATGGATTCACATGACTTGACACAACATTTATAGATTCAGAAAATAAAGACTCAAAGCATAAAATGAAGCAATTATAAGAAAGCAATAAAGACTCAAATTCCTAAAAGAAAACAGCCACTCAATGTGTAAGGAATCCTATCACAATTGCACAAGAAAATGTTCAAGATCAATTGAACACATGTGCTTCGGTTGGATCTTCCATAAGCACACCAAGAACAATTTAAAATGTAAAAAACAGCAAGACAATTATGGAATTGAAATGACAAGATGAAAATAAAGAAGAACTGAAAATTTAAAAAGACAAGCTACTCATCTTGAAGAACCAAAAGCTCATGATACCAAATGATGGCATTTTCATGTGTTCTTCTTGAATCAAAGTAGAAATAGATGGAGCGGAAGCAATGGATGAGTGAAACAAGACCCTCCTAGGAGTTGTGTTGGTCTTGAAGGTGCATGGTGAGTATGGGTTGAGTGGTTCGGCCAGCTCAAGGGAGAAGGTGAAAGGATTGAAGTTTATAGCCTAGATTTCTAGGAGGAGTAAAGCTTGTGCACAAAAAATGGCAGCATAACATTACTCAAATAAACTTGAAAATACATGAGGTAGGCCTCCTTATTTATAGATTTAGGAGCCTTGGTGAGCAAGCTTAAAGGGTAGGGATGGAAATACAAAAAGTGGGGCTGCCTAGGGTATTGACTTTAGTCAAACCACACCATCATCCTAATATTCTAGAAGATAGGTCAAAAATGCAACATTTGATAGTACACCCCTCCTTCTTTTGCTAAAGGCACCTATTTGCTAGCACACCCCTCCTTCTATTGCTAAGGGCACCTTTTTGATAGCACACCCCTAAGTGAGCAAGTTTTGCTTTCTACACTACACTAATCTACTAAGCACCCCCTCCCCCTTTGGGCCTTTATGAAACATGTACAAGGATCTCTCTCTTCCATCCGTGGCTTCTTCTATGTGTGCTTGGATATGTTTAGCAATGGATCTTGTGAGAGGTCCTAGACGGTCTAGCTCCATGGCTAGCCTCCCTCCTTCACGTTCTAGATGCTCACTTCCTGGAGCTAGACGCTCCTCTTGGTCTAGACGGTCTTCTTGGTTTGGGCCTTGGCTTCCTTGGCTAGATGTGCTTGGCCCTCCTCCATCAAGAAGAAGGGAAGAAGAAGATCGGAAGAAGAAGAATGGAAGAGGAAGATCGGTAGAAGAAGAATGGAAGAGGAAGAACGGAAGAAGAAGAGTGGAAGAAGAAGAATTGAAGAAGAAGATCGGAAGCAAAAAAATGGAAGAAGAAGATCGGAAGAAGAACAATGGAAGAGGAAGATCGGAAGAAGAAGAATGGAAGAAGAAGATCAGAAGAAGAAGAATGTAAAAGAAGATCAAAAGAAGAAGAATGGAAGAACAAGATCGGAAGAAGAAGAATGGAAGAGGAAGATCGGTAGAAGAAGAATGGAAGAGGAAGAACGGAAGAAGAAGAGTGGAAGAAGAAGATCGGAAAAAGAAGAATGAAAGAATAAGATCGGAAGAAGAAGAATGGCAGAAGTAGATCGGAAGAAGAAGAATGGAAGAAGAAGATCGGAAGAAGAAGAATGGAAGAACAAGATCGGAAGAAGAAGAATGGAAGAGGAAGAACGGAAGAAGAAGAATGAAGAAGAAGATTGGTAAAAGAAGAATGGAAGAAGAAGATCAGAAGAAGAAGAATGGAAGAAGAAGATCGGAAGAAGAAAAAAGGAAGAAGAAGATCGGAAGAAGAAGAATGGAAGAAGAAGATCGGAAGAAGAAGAAAGGAAGAAGAAGATCAGAAGAAGAAGAATGGAAGAAGAAGATCGGAAGAAGAAGAATGGAAGAAGAAGATCGGAAGAAGAAGAATGGAAGAAGTAGATCGGAAGAAGAAGGATGGAAGAAGAAGATCGGAAGAAGAAGATCGGAAGAAGAAGATGGAAGAACAAGAATGCAAGAAGAAGATCGGAAGAAGAAGAATGGAAGAAGAAGATCGGAAGAAGAAGAAAGGAAGAAGAAGATCGGAAGAAGAAGAATGGAAGAAGAAGATCGGAAGAAGAAGAATGCAAGAAGAAGATCGGAAGAAGAAGAATGGAAGAAGAAGATCGGAAGAAGAAGAATGGAAGAAGAAGATCAGAAGAAGAATATCGGAAGAAGAATGTAAAAGAAGATCAAAACAAGAAGAATGGAAGAAGAAGATCGGAAGAAGAAGAATGGAAGAAGAAGAATGGAAGAAGAAGATCGGAAGAAGAAGAATGGAAGAAGAAGAATGGAAGAAGAAGAATGGAAGAAGAACATCGGAAGAAGAAGAATGGAAGAAGAAGATCGGAAGAAGAAGAATCAAAGAAGAAGATCGAAAGAAGAAGAATGGAAGAAGAAGATCAGAAGAAGAAGATCGGAAGAAGAAGAATGGAAGAAGAAGATCAGAAGAAGAAGAATGTAACAGAAGATCAAAACAAGAAGAATGGAAGAAGAAGATCGGAAGAAGAAGAATGGAAGAAGAAGATCGGAAGAAGAAGAATGGAAGAAGAAGATAGGAAGAAGAAGAATGAAGAAGAAGATCGGAAGACGAAGAATAGAAGAAGAAGATCGGAAGAAGAAGAATGGAAGAAGAAGATCGGAAGAAGAAGAATGGAAGAAGAAGATCGGAAGAAGAAGAATGGAAGAAGAAGATCGGAAGAAGAAGAATGGAAGAAGAAGATCGGAAGAAGAAGAATGGCAGAAGTAGATCGGAAGAAGAAGAACGGAAGAAGAAGATCGGAAGAAGAAGAATGGAAGAAAAGGATCGGAAGAAGAAGAATGAAGAGGAAGATGGGAACAAGAAGAATGGAAGAGGAAGATTGGAAGAAGTAGATCGGAAGAAGAAGAATGGAAGAAGAAGATCGGAAGAAGAAGAATGGAAGAAGAAGATCGGAAGAAGAAGAATGGAAGAAGAAGATGGGAAGAAGAAGAATGGAAGAAGAAGATCGGAAGAAGAAGAAGGGAAGAAGAAGATCGGAAGAAGAAGAATGGAAGAGGAAGATCGGTAGAAGAAGAATGGAAGAGGAAGAACGGAAGAAGAACAGTGGAAGAAGAAGAATGAAGAAGAAGAATTGAAGACGAAGATCGGAAGCAAAAAAATGGAAGAAGAAGATCGGAACAACAAGATCGAAAGAAGAACAATGGAAGAGGAAGATCGAAGAAGAACAATGGAAGAAGAAGATCAGAAGAAGAAGAATGTAAAAGAAGATCAAAAGAAGAAGAATGGAAGAACAAGAGCGGAAGAAGAAGAATGGAAGAGGAAGATCGGTAGAAGAAGAATGGAAGAGGAAGAACGGAAGAAGTAGAGTGGAAGAAGAAGATCAGAAAAAGAAGAATGCAAGAATAAGATCGGAAGAAGAAGAATGGCAGAAGTAGATCGGAAGAACAAGAATGGAAGCAGAAGATCGGAAGAAGAAGAATGGAAGAACAAGATCGGAAGAAGAAGAATGGAAGAACAAGATCGGAAGAAGAAGAATGGAAGAGGAAGAACGGAAGAAGAAGAATGGAAGAAGAAGACTGGTAAAAGAAGAATGGAAGAAGAAGATCGGAAGAAGAAGAATGGAAGAAGAAGATCGGAAGAAGAAGAATGGAAGAAGAAGATCGGAAGAAGAAGAATGGAAGAAGAAGATCTGAAGAAGATGAATGGATGAAGAATATCGGAAGATGAGGAATGGAAGAAGAAGATCGGA
>JAAFYQ010000131.1:0-36621 GCA_013389735.1 Phaseolus lunatus | reverse complement strand
GAAGAAGATCGGAAGAAGAAGGATGGAAGAAAAATATCGGAACAAGAAGACTGGAAGAGAAGATCGGAAGAAGAAAAATCGAAGAAGAAGATTGAAGAAGAAGAATGGAAGAAGAAGATCGGAAGAAGAAGAATGGAAGCAGAAGATCGGAAGAAGAAGAATGGAAGCAGAAGATCGGAAGAAGAATGGAATAAGAACATCGGAAGAAGAAGAATGGAAGAAGAAGATCAGAAGAAGATCTTTTCTTCTTCCGATGTTCTTCTCAATTCTTCTTCTTCCAATCTTCTTCTGCCATTCTTCTTCTTCTGATCTTCGTCTTCCATTCTTCTTCTTCTGTTCTTCTTCTTCCGATCCTCTTCTTCGATTATTCTTCTTACGATCTTCTTCTTCTTCCATTCTTCTTCTTCCGATCTTCTTCTTCCATTCTTCTTCTTCCGATCTTGTTCTTCCATTCTCCTATTCCGATCTTTTTCTTCCCTTCTTCTTCTTTCGATCTTCTTCTTCCGATCTTCTTCTTCCATTCTTCTTCTTCCGATCTTCTTCTCCCATTCTTCTTCTCCCATTCTTCTTCTTCCGATCTTCTTCTCCCATTCTTCTTCTCCCAATCTTCTTCCCCCCATTCTTCTTCTTCCATTCTTATTCTTCCTTCTTCTTCTTTCGATCTTCTTCTTCCATTCTTCTTCTTCCGACTTCTTGTTCCATTCTTCTTCTTCCGATCTTCTACTTCCATTCTTCTTCTTCGATCTTCTTCTTCCATTCCTGTTCTTCCGATCTTCTTCTTCTGATCTTCTTCTTTCATTCTTGATCCGGTCGGCCATCGGTAGTCGATGACATCAGCAGCAGTTGACCACGTGGACCATTCACAGGGTAACACGTGGTAGAGGATAGCAGGCGAATCAGGGAGGCGATCATTCAGAACGGTAGTCGCCTGTCGCCTGTGATGATGAGTAATCGCCTATCGCCTTGAGGTGAGTAATCGCCTATCGCCTTGAGGATGAGTCATCGCCTATCGCCTTGAGGTGAGTAATCGCCTATCGCCTTGAGGATGAGTAATCGCTCATTGCCGGTATGGATCAGTAATCGCCTAGATTGCACATGATCGCCGTGTGTTAAGGTTAGGAGATCAGGTGGTCAGCAAGTCGCCGAAAGAGCACATCGCCGGGTGTTTGAGAAGACTTGGCAAACACTTGTTGTATGGTCTAAGTACAGAGGATAAGTGGCATATCTGCCACCATGTGTAGTGTGAGCTGCAATGCCCAGGGTTAACTAGATCGCCATGTTAAGGTTGCGCCCAGAGTAGCCTGTGTACTAAGCTACTCCCTGTGTGGATAACTTAGTCGCAGGGGCACAGTGGAAGTAACGTTTCAGCTGCAGATACTCCAGATGGTGACACGTGTACGACCAGATGTTATCCACGTGTCAAGAGGAATAACCGTCAGGAGAGAGAAAGACTCAGGTATGTATACGAAACTCTTAACGAAATTGAGGGAGGTTTTTTACAGATTCTTACAGCTTACACATTTGAGAGTTTCAGTTACACATGAGTCTCACAGAGAGATTCAGATATAGTTTTGGTGTTCCTATTGCCTGACTTGAGCGTCGGAGCTACAACGGCCGCCAGAGGCGCCGTCTGTGTGTTTTGCAGGCAGCGTTTGGAGTTCCGGCGGTGGTTCTTGGAGCGTTCCTGCAGAACAGAAGTCTAGACGAAGGAGTGACGAGGCAATCCTCCAGGTTCGAGTCAAGCGGCAGGATCAATTCTTCTTCTTCCGATCTTCGTCTTCGGATCTTCTTCTTCCATTCTTCTTCTTGAGATCTTCTTGTTCCATTCTTCTTCTTCCGATCTTCTCCTTCCGTTCTTCTTCTTCCGCTCTTCTTCCTCCATTCTTCTTCTTCCATTCCTCTTCTTCCATTCTTGTTCTTCCATTCTTCTTCTTCACATCTTCTTCTTCTATTCTTGTTCTTCCATTCTTTTTCTTCCGATCTTCTTCTTCCGATCTTCTCCTTTTGTTCTACTTCTTCCGATCTTCTTCTTCCCTTCTTCTTCATCCATTCCTCTACTTCCGATCATCTTCTTCTTCCGTTCTTCTTCCGATCATCTTCTTCTTCCGATCTTCTTCTTCTTCCGATCTTCTTCTTCCCTTCTTCTTCATCCATTCTTCTTCTTCATCCATTCTTCTTCTTCCGATCATCTTCTTCTTTCGATCTTCTTCTTCTTCTTCCGATCATCTTCTTCTTCCGATCTTCTTCTTCTTCCGATCATCTTCTTCTTCCGATCTTCTTCTTCTTCCGATCATCTTCTTCTACCATTCTTCCTCTTCCAATGATCTTCTTCCATTCTTGTTATACCATTCTTCTTCTTCCAATCTTCTTCTTCCGATCTTCTTCTTCAATTCTTCTTCTTCCGATCTTCTTCTTCCACTCTTCTTCTTCTGATCTTCTTCTTCCATTCTTCTTCTTTCTATCTTCTTCTTCCATTCTTCTTCTTCCGATCTTCTTCTTCCATTCTTCTTCTTCCGATCTTCTTCTTCTGTTCTTGTTATTCCATATCTTCTTCCGATCTTCTTCTTCCCTTCTTCTTCTCCATTCTTCTTCTTCCAATCTTCTTGTTCCATTCTTCTTCTTCCGATCTTCTTCTTCCATTCTTCTTCTTCCGATCTTCTTCTTCCATTCTTCTTCTTCCGATCTTCTTCTTCCATTCTTCTTCTTCCGATCTTCTTCTTCCATTCTTCTTCTTCCGATCATCTTTTTCCATTCTTGTTTTTCATTCTTCTTCTTCTGATCTTCTTCTTCCGTTCTTCTTCTTCCATTCTTCTTCTTCCGATATTTTTCTTCTATTCTTCTTCTTCCGATATTCTTCTTCCATTCTTCTTCTTCCACTCTTCTTCTTCCGATCTTCTTGTTCCATTCTTCTTCTTCGGATCTTCTTCTTCCATTCTTCTTCTTCCGATCTTCTGCTTCCATTCTTCTTCTTCCGATCTTCTTCTTCCATTCTTCTTCTTCCGATGTTCTTGTTCCATTCTTCTTCTTGCGATCTTCTTCTTCCATTCTTCTTCTTCCGATATTCTTCTTCTATTCTTCTTCTTCCGATCTTCTTCTTCCGTTCTTCTTCTTCCATTCTTCTTCTTCCGATCTTCTTGTTCCATTCTTCTTCTTCCAGTCTTCTTCTTCCGATTCTTCTTCCGGTCTTCTTCTTCCGATCTTATTCTTCCATCCATACTTCTTCTTCCATTCTTATTCTGCCGATCTTCTTCTTCCATTTTTCTTCTGACGCTCTTCTTCTTCCGTTCTCCTTCTTCCATTGTTCTTCTTCCATTCTTCTTCTTACATACTTCTTCTTCCGATCTTCTTCTTCCGATCTTCTTCTTCCGATCTTCTTCTTCCGGTCTTCTTCTTCCGATCTTCTTCTTCCGGTCTTCTTCTTCCGATCTTATTCTTCCATCCATACTTTTTCTTCCATACTTCTTCCATCCATTCTTCATCTTCCGATCTTCTTCTACGATTCTTCTCCTTTCGATCTTCTTCTTCCAATCTTCTTCTTCCGATCTTCTTCTTCCAGTCTTCTTCTTCCGATCTTCTTCTTCCATTCTTCTTCTTCTCTTTCTTCTTCCGATCTTGTTCTTCCGATCTTCTTCTTCCGATCTTCTTCTTCCGATCTTCTTCTTCCATTCTTCTTCTTCCGATCTTCTTCTTCCATTCTTCTTCTTCGGATCTTCTTCTTCCATTCTTGTTCTTCCATTCTTCTTCGTCCGATCTTCTTCTTCCATTCTCCTTCTTCCATTATTTCTTCTGTTCTTCTTCATTCATTCTTCTTCTTCCAATCTTCTCCATCCATTCTTCTTCTTCCGATCTTCTTCTTCCATTCTTCTTCTTCTCTCTTCTTCTTCCGATCTTCTTCTTCCGATCTTCTTCTTCCATTCTTCTTCTTCCCATCTTCTTCTTCCATTCTTCTTCTTCGGATCTTCTTCTTCCATTCTTGTTCTTCCATTCTTCTTCGTCCGATCTTCTTCTTCCATTCTCCTTCTTCCTTTATTTCGTGTGTTCTTCTTCATTCATTCTTCCACTTCCGATCTTCATCTTCCATTCTTCTTCTTCCGATCCTCTTCTTCCATTCTTCTTCTTCCGATCTTTTTCTTCCATTCTTCTTCTTTCGATCTTCTTCTTCCATTCTTCTTCTTCCTTCTTCTTCCATTCTTCTTCTTCCGATCTTGTTCTTCCATTCTTCTTCCATTCTTCTTCTTCCATTCTTCCACTTCCGATCTTCTTCTTCCATTCTTCTTCTTCTGATCTTCTTCTTCCATTCTTCTTCTTCCGATCTTCTTCTTCCATTCTTCTTCTTCCGATCTTCTTCTTCCATTCTTCCACTTCCGATCTTCTTCCTCCATTCTTCTTCTTCCGATCTTCTTCTTCCATTCTTCTTCTTCTCTTTTCTTCTTCCGATCTTCTTCTTCTGATCTTCTTCTTCCATTCTTCTTCTTCCGATCTTCTTCTTCCATTCTTCTTCTTCGGATCTTCTTCTTCCATTCTTGTTCTTCCATTCTTCTTCGTCCGATCTTCTTCTTCCATTCTCCTTCTTCCTTTATTTCTTCTGTTCTTCTTCATTCATTCTTCTTCTTCCAATCTTCTCCATCCATTCTTCTTCTTCCGATCTTCCTCTTCCAATCTTCTTCTTCCGTTCTTGTTCTTACATTCTTCTTCTTCCATTCTTCTTCTTGCTTTATTCTTCTTCCGATCTTCTTCTTCC
Source organism: Phaseolus lunatus (assembly GCA_013389735.1). Lineage (NCBI taxonomy): Eukaryota > Viridiplantae > Streptophyta > Magnoliopsida > Fabales > Fabaceae > Phaseolus > Phaseolus lunatus. The sequence continues at coordinate 31,880 of JAAFYQ010000131.1, read as the reverse complement.
ATTTTTCTTCCTACGATCTTCTCCTTCCATTCTTCTTGCTCCATTCTTTTTCTTCCGATCTTCTTCTTCAATTCTTCTTGTTCCCTTCTTCTTTATCCGATCTTCTTCTTCCTTTCTTCTTGTTCCATTCTTCTTCATCCGATCTTCTTCTTCCAGTCTTCTTCTTCCGATCTTCTTCTTCCATTCTTCTTCTTCTCTTCTTTCTTCTTCCGATCTTCTTCTTCCATTCTTCTTCTTCCTATCTTCTTGTTCTGTTCTTCTTCTGCGATCTTCTTCTTCCATTCTTCTTCTTTCAATCTTCTTGTTCTGTTCTTCTTCTTCGGTCTTCTTCTTCCATTCTTTTTCTTCATATCTTCTTGTTCTGTTCTTCTTCTCCGGTCTTCTTCTTCCATTCTTCTTCTTCCCATCTTCTTCTTCCTTTCTTCTTCTTCTTCTCTTCTTCTTCTTCCATTCTTCTTCTTCACATCTTCTAATTCTATTCTTGTTCTTCCTTTCTTTTTCTTCCGATCTTCTTCTTCCGATCTTCTCCTTTTGTTCTTCTTCTTTCGATCTTCTTCTTCCCTTCTTCTTCATCCATTCTTCTTCTTCTGATCATCTTCTATTCTTCCTCTTCCGTTCTTCTTCCGATCATCTTCTTCTTCCGATCTTCTTCTTCTTCCGATCATCTTCTTCTACTGTTCTTCTTCTTCCGATCATATTCTTCCATTCTTCTTCTTCCGATCTTCTTCTTCCGATCTTCTTCTTCCAGTCTTCTTCTTCGATCTTCTTCTTCCATTCTTCTTCTTCTCTTCTTCTTCTTCCGATCTTCTTCTTCCATTCTTCTTCTTCCATTCTTCTTCTTCCATTCTTCTTCTTCCGATCTTCTTCTTCCATTCTTCTTCTACCCATCTTCTTCCAATCTTCTTCTTCCGATCATCTTCTTGCATTCTTCTTCTTCCGACCTTCTTCTTCCGTTCTTCTTCTTCTGATCTTCTTCTTCCATTCTACTTCTTCCGATGTTCTTCTTTCGATGTTCTTAGTCCATTCTTCTTCTTCTATTCTTCCTCTACCATTCTTCTTCTTCCGATCATCTTCTTCCATTCTTGTTATTCCGTTCTTCTTCTTCCAATCTTCTTCTTCCGATCTTCTTCTTCCATTCTTCTTCTTCCGATCTTCTTCTTCCACTCTTCTTCTTTTGATCTCCTTCTTGTAAGGACCTAGAAACCTTAATTGGAATAAAAGTGTTAGACTTAAATAATTTCAGAGGACGTTATTATTTAAAATACAAAGAGTTGGTAATTGAAGTTTCGTAGTAGTCGGACCTCGGACGTCGCCCAAGATCTGGGGTCAGTGGGTAAGAGGTCGATCGGCTGGCATGTGGATCAAGAAGAGTAAAGGAAGAAAAGTGTAGCTAAGAAGTCTCCTACGAGATCGCCGTTATTGAAGACGGAGGCGATCTCCGACTTCTCTGGCACATAATCGCTTGTTGCCTAGAGGAGACATGACCGCCAATCGCCTATGGCGTATGTAAGGACCTAGAAACTTTAATTGGAATGAAAGTGTTACATTTAAATAATTTCAGAAGATGTTATTATTTAAAATACAAAGAACTGATAAATGAAGTTTCTCAGTGGTTGGACCTCGGACGTCGCCCAAGGTCTGGGGTCAGCTGGTAGAGTTCGGTCGGCTTACCATTGCAGTAACATAGTACTCAGGTGCGATGACTTTATCGTGAGGTAATCACGTGGATGTGCTCGAGGAAGACATGTGGATCAAGAAGAGTAAAGGAAGAAAAGTGTAGCTAAGAAGTCTCCTACGAGATCGCCGTTATTGAAGACGGAGGCGACCTCCGACTTCTCTGGCACATGATCGCCTGTCGCCTAGGGGAGACATGACCACCAATCGCCTATGGTGTACGGGATCGACGGGAGTGCACGTAGTATGTGGTCAAGATGCTGGATCAACCATAGTTGGTTCCAAAAACCACGCGTATCAAAGTATGGGCTAAGCCTTAGATACGCTGTGCATGCGAGGCTCTATGCTTGAGCATAAGAGATCGCCCTTAGTGTTGCATGCATGGGCGCAAGAGGAGTGGTGCTGATCCACTCTTGGAAATGTGAAGCTACCGACGTCACCAAGCCATGTGGAGGTGATACCTTGGACGTAACATAGTGGGATGAAGAACCCTCAGTAAGGTGTGCCGATATGACATCGGTGAGCAGAGTAAGGCGATGTGTTCTCGTCACACACAAGGGCGATAAGAGAACGCCAACAGGATGAGAGGAACATCGGTCATCGACCAGGATGGGAGACACATCGGTGGTCTGCCAGGTTGAGACATCGGTGGTCTGCTAGGTTGAGACATCGGTTGTCTGCCAGGGTGACACATCGGTGGTCCTCCAGGGTGACACATCGGTTGTCTGCCAGGATGGGGAATCAGTCATCACCGGGATGAGGCATCAGTCATCGCCGGTATGAGAGGCAGACGGTCATCGCCGGGATGAGGGACACATCGGTCGTTTTCCAGGGAGAGACATCGGTCGTCCTCCAGGATGAGGCCTCAGTGGATAGTCATCGCGCGAGCGGTCATCGGTGGAAGGTTATCGCGCGATGTCGAGTTTCACACAGATAAGGTGGGACCCAGGCTCTCAACATCAGACGTACTGCACGCGCGACACGTAGACAAAAAGGGTGGTTCAGAATAGTGACATCAGAGGGTTGGCATGCGCAGAGTCACGCGTGGTCGTACTGTTCAGGGCAGCGTGCACGCAAGCTTCCTGCAGAGTGGGTGGTGGCAGCGGCTTTTATGGACAAGTTGGTTTAAGATTTAAAAACTCACTTCTGAGAGGCAAAGAGGGTGTTGTGGTTCAAGAGTGACAGAGTGAGTGAGTGAGTTACCTTCATCCTTCTCTTTTCTCTCCTTCACTCTGCCATTCAGGCCTTATCACGTTCCTGCTTAGCTATCGACGACTGCCCTTGGAGCACCTGGGAGGTTCTCTGCAAGTTCTACAAACCAGGCGCTAAAACAGAGCCAAGGCATCCTGTAAGCTCGGTGGATTTCGGAGTTCTTGGAGTTTTGCACAAGTCCAGGTAAGGGAAGCTAGCTTTATTTTCAATAAAAGCCGTAGATTAGCTGTTTCTGAAGTGAGGGCGACGTGGTCGCTGGTTTCATATTCTTTTTCGTGATACTCTGTTCTATGTGTTTGGGCAACGTGGTCGCCGGTTTTAAACCCCTTTTTCATGATGCTCTGTTTTTACGCGTGGGGCGACGTAATCGCCGGTTTTAAATGTTGTCTTCGAAATCCCCTGTTTTAGTGTCGCTTTGAACTTGTTTGAGATTGATATGTGAAATGCACGTGTTATTGGAAAAATCTGAACCTGGATACGTTTGTTGCTGTGGTTGAGATCGTTCATTTAAGTATTGTATGGTGCATTGGGTGAATTGATGATCTTTAGCTGTCCTGTGTGGACTTTACTTGCTGTCCTGTGTGGACTTTACTTGCTGTCCTGTGTGGACTTTGCTTGCTGTCCTGTGTGGACTTTGTTTGCTGTCCTGTGTGGACTTTACTTGCTGTCCTGTGTGGACTTTGCTTGCTGTCCTGTGTGGACTTTGGTTGCTGTCCTGTGTGGACTTTCCTTGCTGTCCTGTGTGGACTTTGTTTGCTGTCCTGTGTGGACTTTACTTGCTGTCCTGTGTGGACTTTGCTTGCTGTCCTGTGTGGACTTTGGTTGCTGTCCTGTGTGGACTTTCCTTGCTGTCCTGTGTGGACTTTGCTTGCTGTCCTATGTGGACTTTACTTGCTGTCCTGTGTGGACTTTACAGTGGTGTGGTATGTGTCTATGTGTGTTAAATCAGTGGAAGTCCGACGTAAGAAATGAGAAACTTTGAATTTGATAGACACTTGGTGCATTATGTGAATAGAACGACTCTTGAAAATATTGTGAAATGTGTGATTTCTTGGCGATCAGGTGAAGGGAACAAGAAAATTTATAGTTTTACGTGTGTACCTTGAATTTGTCTTATCTTGATTTTAAAAGTTCATATCTAAACTCTCTTTAAAATATCTAGCTTACCCTGCGTGTTTTGGTTCTGTGGCTGTTTTTCTTAAAACTGTGATGATCGTGTATAATTTACACGGGAGCAGATGATCTCCCAGGAAGTAGAGCTCCTTAGTGAGTGGTCGCCGGAAGGAGACCGCCTGTTTCTATCTCTTTGTGGTGATCGCCTGATTTCTGTCCTGATAGCAGATCGGCTGTTTCGGGTCTTCTGATAGGAGATCGCCGGTTTATGTATGGAGACCGCCGGTTTCAATGTATTTGACTGTATTTTGTTTAAGTTTTGAGAATAATTGACCGGTTATGTATTAAACTCCCTGTGAGGAGCAACTTCATTTTATATAAATACGTATGTTCACTTAAATATTATTGTTTTACCTTTAATTCATTTTATATTTATGAAAAGTAATTTGGCGGGATGTTACAGCGTACGTGATCGACGGGAGTGCACGTAGTATGTGGTCTAGACACTGGATCAACCAGAGTGGGTTCCACAAAACCACACGTATCAAGGTGTGGGTTAAGCCTTAGATACGCTGTGCATGCAAAGCTCTATCCTTAGTGTTGCATGCATGGGAGCACGAGGAGTATTGCTGATCTACTCTTGGAAATGTGAAGCTACCGACGTCACCAAGTCATCTGGAGGTGATACCTTGGACGTAACATAATGGGAGGATGAACCTTCAGCAAGGTGTGACGATGTGACATCGGTGACCAGAGTAAGGCGATGTGTTCTCGTCACACACAAGGGCGATAAGAGACCGCCAACAGCATGAGAGGAACATCGGTCATCAACCAGGATAGGAGAGACATCGGTGGTCTGCCATGGAAAGACATCGGTGGTCTGCCAGGGTGAGACATCGGCTGTCTGCCAGTGTGAGGAATCAATCATCACCAGGATGAGGCACATCAGTCATCGCCTGTATGAGAGACACATCGGTCGTCTCCCAGGGAGAGACATCGGTCGTCCTCCAGGATGAGGCCTCGGTGGATAGTCATCGCGCGAGAGGTCATCGGTGGAAGGTTATCGCGCGATGTCGAGTTTCACACAGATGAGGTGGGACCCAGGCTCTCAGCAGGAGACGTACTGTACGCGTGACACGTAGACAAAAAGGGTGGTTCAGAATAGTGACCTCAGAGTGTTAGCCTGCGCAGAAGCACGCGTAGTCGTACTGTTCAGGGAAGCGTACACGCAAACTTCCCTGCAGAGTGGGTGGTGGCAGCGGCTTTTGGGGGCAAGTTGGTTTAAGATACAAAAACCCACTTCTGAGAGGAAAAAGAACGTTTTCAGTGGTTCAAGAGTGAAAGAGTGAGCTCACCTTCATCCTTCTCTTTTCTCTCCTTCACTCTGCGATTCAGGCCGTATCACGTTCCTGCTTGGCTATCGACGACTGCCATAGAGCACCTGGGAGGTTCTCTGCAAGTTCTACAAACCAGACGCTAAAACAGAGCCAAGGCATCCTTTAAGCTCGGTGGGTTTTGGAGCTCTTGGTGTTTTGCGCAAGTGCAGGTAAGGGAAGCTAGCTTTATTTTCAATAAAAGCCGTAGATTTGCTGTTTCTGAAGTTAGGGCGACATGGTCGCCGGTTTCATATTCTTTTTCGTGATTCTCTGTTCTATGTGTTGGGCGACGTGGTCGCCGGTTTTAAACCCCTTTTTCATGATGTTCTGTTCTTATGTGTTTGGGCGACGTGATCGCCGGTTTTAAATACAGATTTCGAAATCCCCTGTTTTTGGACGAGATCGCCGGTTTTGGCGTTGTTTTTCGAACTCCCCTGTTTTTGTGTTGTTTGAAACTGTTTGAGATTTAAATGTGATATTCGAAAATATGAACCATGGAATGATTGTTGTTGTGACTGAATCGTTCATTCAGTGTGGTATGATGTATTGATTGTTGTGAATGTGGGATCAAGGCATAGTATTTTCAGGAAAGAAAATACCGTGTAAGATCGTGTGTAATGTGTATTGACTAGGGGCTTGTTTAGAAGGAGATATCCTGACTCAGCTGATATAATGGAATCACATAGACGAAGTTATTCAGTTGGTGAGAGTCGAAGGAGGTTCATATGAATGGGTGAGTCGTGTGAAAAAGAACGAGCTCAGCCTGTTATATGGATTAACCCTGTCATACTGTGAGAGTGATGAAATTGAGATCGAGATTGTGTTGATGCGCATGGCTGTGGAAACATTACAGCCAATGAAGTATGGCAGGTGCATGTCTCTGGATGCTAAGTTCAACGCACGAGTCTTCCGGAAGTAGTGTCAAGTGTCTATGTGTGATTAGTCAGTGGAAGTCTGACGTGAGTAATGTTGAGAAATTGTTGATAGACACTTGATGGTTGTGTGATATGAATGAGAAAGTGATGGACTCTTGTGAATGTTTAAAAAGGCTGATCTACGTTGGTTGTCCAGTTCATAATTTAAAGTTTAAAATATATCTAGCTTACCCTTTATATTGTTCTCTGGATGTTTTCTCTTAAAACTGTGATGATCGTGTATTTTACACGGGAGCAGATGATTTTCCAGGAAGTAGAGCTCCTTAGTGAGTGGTCACCGGAAGGAGATCGCCTGTTTCTGTCTCTATGTGGTGATCGCCTGATTTCTGTTCTGATAGCAAATCGGCTGTTTTGGGTCTTCTGATAGGAGATCGCCGGTTTATGTAGGGAGACCGCCGGTTTCAATTTATTTGGCTGTATTTTGTTTAAGTTTTGGAAAAATTGACCGGTTATGTATTAAAACCCTATAAGAGGGACGTCTCTTTTTGAATACGATGTACGGGATGATGTATTTTCAATACCTAATACATATGTTGATTTTATAAATTTAATATCTACGCTTTATTCTATTATATAAATAAGAAAAGTAATTTGGCGGGATGTTACATTAATGGTATCAGAGCAGTTCGTCCTTAGGATGACCTGAGGGCTGTGGATCCATTGTGTTTCTTCTGCTCATAAAATTTATTTGAGTTTTAAATGAAAACTATAGTGAAAGGTTTCAAACGTTTTTGTATTGAAATTTTGTGTGTGCTTTAGTGAATATATGCTCTAACTGAAAATTTTAGTATTAAGAATGAAAGGATCTTGATAAAGTAGTGAGGGTGCACACTCATAACTGGATCGAGATGATTCTCAATCTTAATTCTAAAGGTTTGATGTTTAGCACATATTGAATTCAAGTGTGAGCTATTTCATTCTCTTGAGTGTCTTTGTAATTGATTGAAAATGGTTGATTGGATTGATGACTGCATACCAGTAGTTGTTCTGGTGTTATGCTTGATGTTATAAGCATTATGATCCTGTTGATGAACTCAAATTCTGTTCCGGTCGGTCATCGGTAGTTGATGACATCAGCAGCAGTTGACCACGTGGACCATTCACAGAGTAACATGTGGTAGAGGAAAGCAGGCGAAGCAGAGAGGCGATCACTCAGAATGATAATCGCCTGTCGCCTGTGATGTTGAGTAATCGCCTATCGCCTTGAGGTGAGTAATCGCCTATCGCCTTGAGGTGAGTAATCGCCTATCGGCTGAGGATGAGTAATCGGTCATCGCCGGTATGGATGAGTAATCGCCCAGATTGCACATGATCGCCATGTGTTAAGGTTAGGAGATCAGGTGGTCAGCAAGTCGCCGAAAGAGCACATCGCCGGGTGTTTGAGAAGACTTGGCAAGCACTTGTTGTATGGTCTAAGTACAGAGGATAAGTGGCATATCTGCCACCATGTGTAGTGCGAGCTGCAATGCCCAGAGTAGCCTGCGTACTAAGCTACTCCCTGTGTGGATAACTTAGTCGCAGGGGCACAGTGGAAGTAACGTTTCAGCTGCAGACACTCCAGATGATGACACGTGTACGACCAGATGTTATCCACGTGTCAGGAGGAATAACCGTCAGGAGAGAGAAAAACTCAGGTATATAAGCGAAACTCTTAACGAAATTAGGGGAGGTTTTTTCAGATTCTCATAGCTCACACATCTGAGAGTTTCAGTCACACACGGGTCTCACAGAGAGATTCAGATATAGTTTTAGTGTTCCTGTTGCCTGACTTGAGCGTCGGAGCTACAACGGCCGCTAGAGGCGCCGTCTGTGTGTTTTGCAGGCAGCGTTTGGAGTTCCGGCGGTGGTTCTTGGAGCGTTCCTACAGAACAGAGGGCTAGATGAAAGAGTGACGAGGCAGTCCTCCACGTTCGAGTCAAGCGGTAGGATCATTAGGCGCCCACCGTGGGGCCGTGTAAACTGTGATTCCCATCCACTGTTGAGTTTGTGAGGTTTTCAGTGGTTTCTGTTCGATTGCTTGCTGTTGCAATCGGTTTCTGGAGTTTTTAACCGTTTGAGTTGCGTTTAATCGGTTCTTGAAGTTTCTTGAGGTTTCTTGAAGTTTCTTGGAGCTTCTTGATCATTTCGTCGAGGTTTCTTGAAGTTACGTCGAAGTGCAGAGGAGATGAGTAGAAGAACCAGGCAAACCTCACCTGCGTCATCTGCTGAAGAAGGAGCTGTTACCATGGCGCAGGTAGTGGAGATGATGCGCGCGCTGCAAGATAGCGTCGCGGAATCGAGAGTTGAGCAAGAGAGGATGCGTGCAGAGCTGACTGCATCGCAGGGAAGAAACGAAGAGTTGAACCGTATGAATGAAGAGCTGCGTAGGGAATTGCAGGCGCAGAGGGAGCGCGCAGCTGAAGAGAGGACGTCGACGCCACCGTCGCCTCCGCGAGCATTCCCTATGCCTTTCTCCCCCGAAATCATGAACACGGTGGTGCCTCCCAATCTGTTGGGACTGAAAGCGTCGTTCACGGGGGCGGAAGATCCAGAAGCACACCTGACAGCCTTCCACACTCAGATGATGCTGACTGGAGGTTCAGATGCTGTGTACTGCAAGATGTTCATGAGCACGCTGAGCGGAGTGGCTATGGAGTGGTTCGTGAGCCTGCCAGAGGGCCACGTCACTTCCTTCCATCAGTTCGCGAAGCTGTTCATGGAGCAGTACATCATTAACCGACCTGCGCCAGTGGTGTCCTAAGACCTGTTTGACGTGCGCCAGTATCAGGTGATGGAGGAGGGCCAAGCACATCTAGCCAAGGAAGCCAAGGCCCAAACCAAGAAGACCGTCTAGACCAAGAGGAGCGTCTAGCTCCAAGAAGTGAGCGTCTAGGACGTGAAGGAGGGAGGCTATCCATGGAGCTAGACCGTCTAGGACCTCTCACAAGGTCCATGGCCAAGCACATTCACGCCCAAATGAGTCAAGCCACGGATGGGAGGGAGAAGACCTTGTACATGCTACTTAGAGGCCCATTAGGGGTAGCTTAGTAGATTAGTGTAGTGTAGAAAGCAAAACTTGCTCACTTAGGGGCGTGCTATCAAAAAAAGGTGCCCTTAGCAATAGAAGGAGGGGTGTGCTAGCAAATAGGTGCCTTTAGCAAAAGAAGGAGGGGTGTACTATCAAATGTTGCATTTTTGACCTATCTTCTAGAATATTAGGATGATGGTGTGGTTTGACTAAAGTCAATACCCTAGGCAGCCCCACTTTTTGTATTTCCATCCCTACCCTTTAAGCTTGCTCACCAAGGCTCCTAAATCTATAAATAAGGAGGCCTACCTCATGTATTTTCAAGTTTATTTTGAGTAATGTTATGCTGCCATTTTTTGTGCACAAGCTTTACTCCTCCTAGAAATCTAGGCTATAAACTTCAATCCTTTCACCTTCTCCCTTGAGCTGGCCGAACCACTCAACCCATACTCACCATGCACCTTCAAGACCAACACAACTCCTAGGAGGGTCTTGTTTCACTCATCCATTGCTTCCGCTCCATCTATTTCTACTTTGATTCAAGAAGAACACATGAAAATGCCATCATCAGGGGGAGCCGTTGAGGGACTACCTCAATCGCTTTGCGGCGCAGGTGGTGAGATTGCCCAGCAAGGACGAGGACATGCTGGTGCATGCGTTCAGGAGAGGTGTTCTCCCTGGTCCTTTCAGTGAATCGCTCATCAGGAGCCACCCTGCCACCTTCACCGAGATACGGCGACGTGCGGTGGCACACATAGTAGCAGCGACCGAGGTCTTTGAGAAGAGAGGAAGTGCTGCACCGTCGAAGCCACGTGGAGGTCAGGGGAGTCAACAGCAACAGGCGCGGGTGCACGAGGTCAAGGAAGGGAGGAAGGAGCAGAGAAGGTCTCGCCCTTATGCACCAAGGAAGGACCAGACCAGGGGGCGTGCAAGCAACGCACCCCCCAGGTATGATTTCATGATAAGTTTGGCGGAGCTGATCGCCATCCCTGCTGTGGCAGCAAGACTCCATGTGCCAGAGAAAACCGACAGGGTACTTGGAGGGAGGAAGGATGAGTGGTGTGAATTCCATCAAGCTTATGGACATACACTCTGTAACTGCCTGGCGTTGGGGCGTCAGCTTGCTGAGTTGGTGGAGACAGGGTTCCTGACCGATTACCTGCAGAAGGCACAAGGTGATCGCGCTTCGGGGTCCCAGGAAGGCGACCAGCAGCATGAACTCCCTGTGTTTGGGGAGGTGAGGTGATGGAAGAGGCTACACTGGGGGGGCTCCCAGAGCTGAAGCGGAAGGCATGATCGCCCCACGTGTGTGCATCGTCAGGGTGGTCATCGCCGGTTAAAGGAGACCCCATCCAGAGTGGTTGAGATGTTGAAGAATGGAGCTTGTCGGCTGGCGACTCTGGACGTAACGACTATTCCCAGAACCCAGGACGCCACACGCTTCTTTCTTGCTTTCGTTAAGTTGTAAAGTAGATGCGCTATCGCGCTGTACACACACTTAGTGTATTAAACAGTTGAGCAGATCAGGGGCACTCTTTTTAACGAGGCCACCCAATAAAAGATTTTCAGTACATAAAGTGTGCGAATGTTCCCAGTTTAAAGTTCTCCTTGCCCCAGGTGCAAGACCAGGTGATCGGTGGTGAGTTACCAAGTGGCCACCACCCGCAGATCAGCCCTTAGATAAGCACTGGGATGTAGAGCGCGATCAGCCATCAGTGCATGCAGACCGCGATCGGTTGTCGGTGCATGTAGAGAGTGAGTACTCGGTCGGTGCATGGTCATCAGGGTCTTGCTAACACGTGTTAAGCTGGGACCCAAGTTCCCAGCGAGAGCGTTAAGCATGCACCTCGTATGATTCCAGAAGAAGAGGTCCTCGCCGGTCGGGACGTCGGTGAACGCGCGATGAGGCAATGCAGGTAGGGCGCGCCCAGTGTGTGCGCTTAGACAGCCACGCCTGGCGCCCCCCTGGGAGCGTGCACCCACGAGAAAGTCCTTTTCCTTTGCTTTTACAGCAAGGTTGAGGCAAGAGAAAGACCTCTTCCTTTGCTTTTTACAGCAAGGTTGAGGCAACAGAGAAAGTCCTCTTCCTTTGCTTTTTACAGCAAGGTTGAGGCAACAGAGAAAGTCCTCACCTCTGCTTTATACAGCAAGGTTGAGGCGAGAGAAAGTCCTCTTCCTTTGCTTTTTACAGCAAGGTTGAGGCAACAGAGAAAGTCCTCTTCCTTTGCTTTTTACAGCAAGGTTGAGGCAACAGAGAAAGTCCTCACCTCTGCTTTATACAGCAAGGTTGAGGCGAGAGAAAGTCCTCTTCCTTTGCTTTTTACAGCAAGGTTGAGGCAACAGAGAAAGTCCTCTTCCTCTGCTTTATACAGCAAGGTTGAGGCAAGAGAAAGTCCTCTTCCTCTGCTTTATATAGCAAGGTTGAGGCCAGAGGAAGTCCTCCTTGCCCTTGAGCAAGTGCAGGCACCAGAGGAAGTCCTCCTTGCCTTTGAGCAAGTGCAGGCACCAGAGGAAGTCGTCCTTGCCTTTGAGCAAGTGCAGGCACCAGAGGAAGACCTCCTTGCCTTTGAGCAAGTGCAGGCACCAGAGGAAGTCCTCCTTGCCCTAGAGCAAGTGCAGGCACCAGAGGAAGACCTCCTTGCCCTTGAGCAAGTGCAGGCGAGAAAGAGGAAGACCTCCTTGCCCTTGAGCAAGTGCAGGCGAGAATAGAGGAAGTCCTCCTTGCCTTTGAGCAAGTGCAGGCACCAGAGGAAGTCCTCCTTGCCCTTGAGCAAGTGCAGGCACCAGAGGAAGTCCTCCTTGCCCTTGAGCAAGTGCAGGCGAGAACAGAGGAAGTCCTCCTTGCCCTTGAGCAAGTGCAGGCGAGAACAGAGGAAGTCCTCCTTGCCTTTGAGCAAGTGTAGGCAACAGAGGAAGACCTCCTTGCCTTTGAGCGAGTGCAGGCGAGAAAGAAGAAAGTCCTCCCTCGACTTTGTACAGCGAGGCGCAGGCGAGTGAAAGTCCTCACCTCGACTTTGTACAGCGAGGCTGAGGCAAGAGAGAAAGTCCTCTCCCTTTGCTTCTTACAGCAAGGTTGAGGCGAGAGAACCAAGTCCTCACCTCGACTTTGTACAGCGAGGCTGAGGCATGAGGAAAAGTCCTCTTCCCTTTGCTTTTTACAGCAAGGTCGAGGCAAGAGAACCAAGTCCCTTCCCTCTGCTTTTTACAGCGACGCTGAGGTGAGAGAAGCAAGACCTCACCCACGACTTCTTACAGCAAGGTTGGGACAAGAGGGGTCATCGAGAAGCACTTTTCTTCCCCAAAACACAGGCGTCATAGTTGGTGTTCAGACCCTCTATGCACTCAGCGCTGGTGTGGCAGAGAAGTGCAGCAAAGCCAGAAGCGCGATGACTGATCGGTGGTGCGCTAACATGCTAGTCGGATGTCGGTGGTAGAAGCAAGTTCTGCTGCGTGAAGCCGAAACGTTTAGGCCCATTAAGTCATTCATCCAGCACAAAGTTATGTTGAAGGCAATGCTAAGGCAACAGTTAGCCGCGATCAAGTCAGAGGCCAAGTTTGAGGGGTTGCAGGTAGATCGCGCTAAAGCCTAAGCTAGTTAACAGTTAGTCACATGCAGAGAGTTAAAGAGAAGAAACGCAGCGAACTCCAGCGTGTTTGAGAAGAAGAAAACAAAGAAGCTGAATCTCTAGATGATCCAGAGAGATGCTTTGAATGTTTAAAGGCGAAGAAGAAGGGATGAAACAGTGTTAGTACCAGAGTGTGCGCTGCTGTAGACCGCCAGAAGACGATTTCTTAGTCTCTTCGCTGAGAACAAGTTCACAGCTCGAGACCGGGGGGCTTGTGTTCCGGTCGGTCATCGATAGTCGATGACATCAGCAGCAGTTGACCACGTGGACCATTCACAGAGTAACATGTGGTAGAGGAAAGCAGGCGAAGCAGAGAGGCGATCACTCAGAATGATAATCGCTTGTCGCCTGTGATGTTGAGTAATCGCCTATCACCTTGAGGTGAGTAATCGCCTATCGCCTTGAGGTGAGTAATCGCCTATCGCCTTGAGGTGAGTAATCGCCTATCGGCTGAGGATGAGTAATCGGTCATCGCCGGTATGGATGAGTAATCGCCCAGATTGCACATGATCGCCATGTGTTAAGGTTAGGAGATCAGGTGGTCAGCAAGTCGCCGAAAGAGCACATCGCCGGGTGTTTGAGAAGACTTGGCAAGCACTTGTTGTATGGTCTAATTACAGAGGATAAGTGGCATATCTGCCACCATGTGTAGTGCGAGCTGCAATGCCCAGAGTAGCTTGCGTACTAAGCTACTCCCTGTGTGGATAACTTAGTCGCAGGGGCACAGTGGAAGTAACGTTTCAGCTGCAGACACTCCAGATGATGACACGTGTACGACCAGATGTTATCCACGTGTCAGGAGGAATAACCGTCAGGAGAGAGAAAAACTCAGGTATATAAGCGAAACTCTTAACGAAATTAGGGGAGGTTTTTTCAGATTCTCATAGCTCACACATCTGAGAGTTTCTGATGGAGGAGGGCCAAGCACATCTAGCCAAGGAAGCCAAGGCCCAAACCAAGAAGACCGTCTAGACCAAGAGGAGCGTCTAGCTCCAGGAAGTGAGCGTCTAGAACGTGAAGGAGGGAGGCTATCCATGGAGCTAGACCGTCTAGAACCTCTCACAAGATCCATGGCTAAACATATCCAAGCACACATAGAAGAAGCCACGGATGGAAGAGAGAGATCCTTGTACATGTTTCATAAAGGCCCAAAGGGGGAGGGGGTGCTTAGTAGATTAGTGTAGTGTAGAAAGCAAAACTTGCTCACTTAGGGGTGTGCTATCAAAAAGGTGCCCTTAGCAATAGAAGGAGGGGTGTGCTAGCAAATAGGTGCCTTTAGCAAAAGAAGGAGGGGTGTACTATCAAATGTTGCATTTTTGACCTATCTTCTAGAATATTAGGATGATGGTGTGGTTTGACTAAAGTCAATACCCTAGGCAGCCCCACTTTTTGTATTTCCATCCCTACCCTTTAAGCTTGCTCACCAAGGCTCCTAAATCTATAAATAAGGAGGCCTACCTCATGTATTTTCAAGTTTATTTGAGTAATGTTATGCTGCCATTTTTTGTGCACAAGCTTTACTCCTCCTAGAAATCTAGGCTATAAACTTCAATCCTTTCACCTTCTCCCTTGAGCTGGCCGAACCACTCAACCCATACTCACCATGCACCTTCAAGACCAACACAACTCCTAGGAGGGTCTTGTTTCACTCATCCATTGCTTCCGCTCCATCTATTTCTACTTTGATTCAAGAAGAACACATGAAAATGCCATCAGTTTCAGTCACACACGGGTCTCACAGAGAGATTCAGATATAGTTTTAGTGTTCCTGTTGCCTGACTTGAGCGTCGGAGCTACAACGGCCGCTAGAGGCGCCGTCTGTGTGTTTTGCAGGCAGCGTTTGGAGTTCCGGCGGTGGTTCTTGGAGCGTTCCTGCAGAACAGAGGGCTAGACGAAAGAGTGATGAGGCAGTCCTCCACGTTCGAGTCAAGCGGCAGGATCAAATTCTAAATGACTTTGAGGGGCTGACCTTTGTAAGGTCTAGCTGTTACCCCTTGAATGAATTGATTTCTTATCGATTTCATTCTTATAGTAGTAGGGAATATAGAAACTAGTGGTTTCAAAATCTGAGAACGAAGGAAGATGACCCGTAGACCTCCTACCTCTCCCCAATCTTCTTCGGAAATGGGCCACATCGCCAGGGCCATTGAGATGATGGCAACTGCCATCCAACAACAGAATGCAGCAATGGCTCAGAATCATCAAGCTGCAATGCACCACTGGGAAACTGCTCTGTCGACTGAAAACAGCTTCCCACGTCGGTTAGCCTCAGGAACAGATGGGACTGACTGATGTGAGTCTCTTATGAACCTTTCTTGGTTTGGGTTGAGTTGATATAGGTTTCATTGTATTCATGACACTTTCAAGAATTAGGATCAAAATTCTAAAGAGCAATTAATAGAGTTTCTACTCAAGAAAACAAAGGTTCATACTAAAAACACATGAATAGGTAACTTGTAGTGTAAGATAACAATGGAATATGAATGGGTAATTCAAGAACAGTACCAAACTTCAAAGGAAACACAAGAACAATATAAGAACACCAAGAAAAAGTGAAAATACTGATTGAAATTCAATAGGAATTAGAAAATCACAAAGAAACTCATCAAAGAACAAAAACCCATGGATGGAAAACAAAAACAACACATGTATATGGAAACCCATGGTTTGGACGAAATTAAAACAGCAAGAAAACAAGGAAATAAACCAACAAAGTGCAGAACAATGGCAGCAAATGAAAGGAAACAACTCATGGAAAAGATTGAACCGATTAAAAATGGAAAAAACTACAAGAAAACACAAATGGGTATTTTTAGAAGATGAATAGAAATGACTTATGTGGTTGTAGCCTTTTGGAGATGTGATTCACGCCACTTGGAGGGTGGTTCTTCCAAGATGAGTGGGTGGTGCCGCCACTTGAGAGTCTCCAAAGCTCACAAGATAAGACATGAAGGAGAAGAAGAGACAAGTCTCACAAACTCTCTCTCTCTCAATTTCAAGATAGTTTCTTTTCTTCTAACTTTCAACTTTTTTTTTTATTCAAAGTACCAAGCACCCCTATTTATAATGGAGAGGGCTGGTCATGTTACAAAGGGGAAGGAGTGGGAAGAGTCACTCTTCTAGCTTCTTCTAGTGCCTAAGAGAGAAAGGAGTAGAAAAGTCACTTTTTCCACTTTTCCCTAAAGAAAGTGCCTAAAATGCCTTACATTTAGAGGTTTCTTTTGGTTTTCCTCTTTGGCATACTCCGAAGGATATTTCTATATTATTTACAAATTTATACAAGATTATTTACAAATATTTATTTATACTACTATCTTTTGAATTTTCAAGAGAACCCAAAATGTTCTACTTTTTAAGAAGACTAGTAAGAAGAATTTTAAATGCTTGGGTGGATGACCTCTTCCTCCATTAGTGAAATCCTCTTCTACTTGATCTCCATCATGCTCCCCAGGTTGGAGAGAATTCGTCCACGAATTCAGAATCCCTACATATAACAAAGTCAGTTTGCTATCAAATAAAGCAGTGGATGATAATAAAGACAAACTTGACTTAGCATTATGAATCATTGGGATGTTGGAAAAAGAAGTCCTATAGACAGACCATGTTGGAAAAAAATGTGTGGGAATGATTATTTTCTTTGTTAAAATTCTCTTTAAAGGGTAAAAACCATTAATAGGTATGGAAAAATCATCCCTAACATTTTTCAACCAATATGGAGTGCAAGTAGGAACTTTTGGTAATGAAAAAGACAAAGAAGAAGAATACCTTGGATGCTCAAATTGAGGCATAGCATGAGTCAAAAAGATTGATTTAGTTGATAAGGTATTATGACTCATTTTATCATTTTCTTCTTTTTCATTTTCTCTTTTATTTTTCATTTTTAATTGGTCCTCATGAACTTCTTGTGGAGAGAGGGGTTTTAAGGTAACCTTGCGCCCTTGGAAGGAAAAAGACATTATATTGGTGAGGCCATCATGTAAAACATGTCTATCAAATTGCCAAGGCCTCCCTAAAAGAATATGGGTTGCTTCCATAGGTACAACATCACACAAGACCTCATCTTTATATTTACCAATTGAGAATGCTATGAGGACTTGTTTGTTAACAATGATTTCTCCTACTTCACTCAACCATTGCAATTTATAGGGCTTTGCATGAGAGATAGTAGATAATCCAAGTTTATCTACCACTCTTGTGCTAGCCACATTAGCACAACTACCACCATCCACAATCAATGAACATAACTTGTTATTAATGAGACACCTTGTATGGAAAATGTTTTCTCTTTGGCTTTCATCAAAAGATTTTAAAACTTGGCCAAGCATGCGTCTCACTACTAACAAGTCACCTTCAAGTGGACTTTCACTATCACATTCATTAGATGAACTAGGCGGTGTAGAATGTCTAGAAGAAGATGAATCATGCTCACTAACTACTATGCCATCATGCATCATCATATTTCTTTTAGAAGGGCAATTTGCAGCTATATGACCATAACCTAAACACTTAAAACATTTCTTACTTGAGGTTTTGGTTGGTGATTTATTAGTTGAAGTGGAAGGCTTTGAATCCTTGGATTTGAAAGATGAATCTTTAGAAGGAAATTTGGACAAAGACTTGTTTTTATTTTTCCAAGAGTTGTTGTAATAGCCATCATTATGAGTATTTTTGAAAGCAAGTTTCTTCGCAATTTGGGTTTCAACCTTGATGGCAAGGTGAACCAAGTTTTCTAAAGAAGAGTACTCATAAAGTTCAACAACATCTTGAATGTCCCTTCTAAGACCACTTACAAATCTAGCCATCTTAGCTTCATCACTTTCATGTATATCAACTTTAAGCATAAGCGTTTCTAGCTCTTTAAAATAAGCATCCACACTTAGCGTGCCTTGGTGAAGCCTTTGGAGCTTCAACAATAGGTCTTTCCTAAAGTGTGGGGGAACAAATCTAGCGCGCATACACTCTTTCAAATTGTTCCAAGAAACCACGGGAGGTCTCTTGTTTAGCCCAATGTCCATAAGAGTTTTATGCCACCATGGCATGGCATAGTCTAGAAATTCTAAAGTAGCTAGTTTTACCCTTTGGTCTTCTTGGACCTCATGTACATGAAAGATTTGTTCAACCTTTGCTTCCCACCCCAAATATACATTTGGATCACCTTCACCACTAAAGCTAGGTAATTTTACAAAAGGCATATAAGGCTTTGCCACATGTTGGCGCCTTTCTTCATAATGATGATGCCTCCTCCATTCGGTTTCATCTTCATGTCCATGATAGTTGGAAGAAGTTCTTGATGAATGCCTTGAAGAATGGCGTCTTCTATGGTGTGTATGGCTGGACCTTTCATTAGTCACTTCAAGCCTTTGCAATTTTTCTTCCAATTGTCTTATAGCTTCATCTTTTTGTGCAAGTGACCTTTTAGCTTCTTTTAATTCACCAAGAATGAAAGCTTTTTGTGGAGAGTGTGGTTTGGAAGATTCTCCACTTGAATATTGAGCCATTTTCAAAACAGTACAGCAAACACAAATAGCAAACAATTAAAGAAAACAAGGTTAGAAAACAAAGAAATAAGTGGTGCGGTTTTGGTAAAAAAATTAAGGCACTCAAAATCACTCCAAGAAATTATACTTCCCTCAATCAAGCTTCTCTTGTAGAATGGAGTAACCTCAAATGAAAGATGCCAAAGCACTCAACCACTCATCCAAAAATAACCACCACAAAACTTAAAGAACAATAAAAGACAAGCAAAAAAAGGTACAAAACAAGAAAGGGTAGTGCAAAAAGAATACAAGATATATGACAAAACTTAAGGAATGAAAGACAAGCAATAAAAGGTACACAATAAGACTCAAAGAATACTCACTAAACTTTATAATCAAGAAAGAAAGTACAACTCATAAACTTGTCAAAATACAAGGTTCAAAAGTTCCACAAAGTAGACAACAATTTGCCAATCACTATGAATCCAACTTTGGTATGAAAATTAATGTGCAAAAGAATGAATAGATTATGTTTTCTTGTAGTTTTTTCCATTTTTAATCGGTTCAATCTTTTCCATGAGTTGTTTCCTTTCATTTGCTGCCATTGTTCTGCACTTTGTTGGTTTATTTCCTTGTTTTCTTGCTGTTTTAATTTCGTCCAAACCATGGGTTTCCATATACATGTGTTGTTTTTGTTTTCCATCCATGGGTTTTTGTTCTTTGATGAGTTTCTTTGTGATTTTCTAATTCCTATTGAATTTCAATCAGTATTTTCACTTTTTCCTAAAGAAAGTGCCTAAAATGCCTTACATTTAGAGGTTTCTTTTGGTTTTCCTCTTTGGCATACTCCGAAGGATATTTCTATATTATTTACAAATTTATACAAGATTATTTACAAATATTTATTTATACTACTATCTTTTGAATTTTCAAGAGAACCCAAAATGTTCTACTTTTTAAGAAGACTAGTAAGAAGAATTTTAAATGCTTGGGTGGATGACCTCTTCCTCCATTAGTGAAATCCTCTTCTACTTGATCTCCATCACTGACCGAGTTCATGAGGCACAATCCACCCAAGTTCAGTGGGAATGTTAACCCTGATCAAGCAGATCAGTGGGTCGGAGAGTTCGAGAAAATCTTTAAGGCGACCTCCTGCCCTGAAGAGAAGAAATTGGTGAATGGATAGTTACCCAATAAGTGTAAAGCAAGTGCAAGATAGATTTAGTTGCACCATGATTTAATTTCAGATAGATATAAGACATGTAGAGTAAATCAACAGTATATTGAGGGTTTTAAGATTTAAGCACTTGCTTCTATAGGGAGTACTGGAGTTAAGTTCCAAGATGAAAGTAGGAATTTTCTTTGATCTGGAGCTTGGAAGGTGTTAGTGTCAGTAACACAACATAAGATGGCTCTAGCTGGACACAAGGCTTAAAATGGAAATTTAAGATTTGGTAGAGAATAAGTTTACAAGATGATTATATCATCTTGAGATGTATCAATGATTTTGCAAAAGAGGAAAGATGAAATATCTTAATTGTGTTTAAAGTTACAGTTAGGCAAAGAAAATTGTTGAAAAGCAACAGGCGGAGAAATTGCTTGGATGAGAGAGAAAGTCTCACGTGGGATGGATGTTGTTTAATTGATTTGGATTTGAAAGCAGTATGTGATTCGAAATTTGGACACTAGTTTATGTTGAGTATGTAGGAGATGAATTGGATGTTATTCCAGAAAAGGGATTAGTGATCTGTCAATCACGTTTCCAAAGGTTAAGCTCAACGAAAGATAGTGTTTCCAAAGTTCAGCCGAGTTGATTAAATTGAAGAAAATAAGTGGAAGAGTTGTTAGAGACGCAGTTAGTCAAGCCCAATATATCTCCTTGGAGTTTCCAGCGTTGTTGGTTAAAAAGGAAGAGGAAGGACCTCAACTGTGTAGGGACTACAGGAAGTTGAACAAATTGACCATCCAGGACAACTATCCTCTACCCGTAATTGATGATTTGAGGGATCAGTTAGACGGAACTTCAGTGTTCTCAAAGTTTTATCTCAAATCTGGATAAAACCAGATTTTGCTAAGACAGAAGATGTGCAGAAGACAAGCCTTTTGAGGTTTAGTATGATGCCTCACATCAAAGTTGGGATTGTGTCTGAATACAAGAGAAGACAGGAGTTGCATATGTTCAATGCAACTCAAATTTCATGAGAGAAATTATTCTACTTATGATTTAGAATCGGCAGTGGTAGTATTGTTATGGAGATTTGAAGACAGTAATTGTATGAAGCTTTGTATGGGAGGAAATGCAGAATTCCCTTATTGTTGAAACCAGGAGGGCGAACCAGTTTTGATTGAACAATTAGAGGATCCTAGTCTGAAACGTATTGTGGAATTGCTAGGCACCGATCAGGCTAAAGGCTTTGTAACAGGTAAAGATGGAATATTGAGATTAATGGCAGAATTTGCATACCAGCAGATGGAGAATTTAAGAGATACCAGAAATTTTAACTTTGCTCTTCTGGCGAAATGTGTAACATCCCGCCAAAATACTATTCATATTTATATAATGAAAATAAAAATAACAAATAGATTGAAGTGAATGAAATTGTATATAAGTAAATAAAGTTTCTCCTCCCAGGGAGTTTAATACAAATACGATCACTTTTCCATTAAAACATAAACAAATTACAATACAATAGAAAGATAGGCGATCTCCTGACAGAAGGGCGATCTCCTATCATATAGGCGATCTCCTATCAGAAAGCAGCAAAAGGGGTGATCGCCCAACGGAAATTGAAAACAGGCGATCTCCTTCCAGCGATAATTCACTAAGGAGCTCTACTTCCTGCAACATCATCTGCTCCCGTGTAAATTATACACAATCATCACAGTTTAAAGAGAAAAACAGCCAACGAGCAAAAACACGCAGGGTAAGCTAGATATTTTAAAGAGAGTTTAAATAAGGATAATTAAAATAAAATCAAGGTAAACAATTTCAAGACATTCACGTAAGGTTATCAAGTTTCTCATACTCTTCACCTGATCGCCCAGAATCACACATTTCGCAATACTTTCCAGAGTCATTCTATTTCACAACTGTATCAAGTGTCTATCAATTTCAAGTTCCTCATTTCACATGTCAGACCACCACTGACTCAGCACACAAGACACTTGACACTACTTCCGGATTTACTCGTGCGTTGACTCAGGCCCAGAGATTTGCACCTGTCATACCATACCACTGTGAAATCCACACAGGGTCGCTGTGAAATCCACACAGCTATGCGCATATAGTCTCAATGTCATTAACTCTCCCGGTATGACAAGGTTAATTCATATAACAGGCTGAGCTCGTTCCCTTTTGAACAACTCACCCATACATATGAACCTCCTTCGACTCTCCACAACTGAATAACTTCATCTACGTGATTCCATTATATTAGCAGAGTCAGGATATCTCCTTCTAGACAAGCCCCAGGTCAATACACATTACATACGATCTTACACGGTATTTCCTTTCCTGAAAATACTATGCCTCGATCTCACATTCACAGCATTCAACACATCACATAACACTTAAAGGAATGATTTCAATCACAGCAAAACTCAATCCAAGGTTCTTATTTTCGAATATCTCATTTAAATCTCCAACAGTTTCAAAGCAACATCAAAAACAGGGAGTTCGCAAATAACGCCAAAACCGGCGATCTGGTTCAAAAACAAGGTATTTCGAAGTCTGTATATAAAACCGGCGACCACGTCGCCCAAACACATAGAAACAGAGCATTCACGAAGATGAAAACGAAACCGGCGACCACGTCGCCCTCACTTCAGAAACAGCTAATCTATGGCTTGTATTGAAAATGAAGTCTAGCTTCCCTTACCTGGACTTGCGCAAACACCTAGAGCTCCGAAACCCAACGAAGCTTGAACAACGCCTTGACTCTGTTTTTTGCGTCTGGTTGAAGGACTTGCAGAGAACCTCTTAGGTGCTCTAAGGGCAACGTCACTTGTCGCACTGATGCTGGAGGTTGCCTGAGTCTCAACGCAAGGAAGGGAAGAAGGGAGGGAGGAAGTTTGCACTCACTCTCACACTCTTGAGTCTGTAACGCTCTTTGCCTTCCCACAGTGGCTTTTGAATCCCAACTTACCTGTCCACGCATGCTGGTGCTGCCACCCCTTCTGCAGGAAAGCCTGAGAACTACTGCCCTGAACAGTACGACCACTGTTGTCTCTGGTGCATGCCAACCACTGCTCTGAACAGTACTACCACTGTTGTCGCTTGTGCATGCCAACCACTGCTCTGAACAGTACAAACGCGAGTGTCTCCTGCGCATGCCAACATTCTGATGTCACCACTCAGAACCACCCTTTTTGTCTACGTGGCGCGTGTGCAGGGCGTTTCATGCTGGGAGTCTGGGTCCCACTTTACTCTGTGTGAAACTCGACGTCGTGCGATAACTTTCCACTGCTGACTCATCCTGGCGAACGACCGATGTCTCCTTTGCCCTGGAAGACGACCGATGTCTCCTTCGCCCTGGAAGACGACCGATGTCTTCCCTGGCGACGCCCTCATAACTCTCGCGCCCTGGCTACGCCCACATGCATCGCGCCCTGGCAATGCCCGCATGCCCTCTCGCGCCTTGGCCACGTCCACATGCCTCGCGCCCTGGCAATGCCCGCATGCCTCGCGCCCTGGCAATGCCCGCATGCCTCGCGCCCTGGCGACGTCCACCTGGCGCTCATGTGTAGTAGGCGACCGGGCGATCTCATAGCCTTCTAAACTTAACTTTTCTTCCTTTACTCTTCTTGATCCACACCGACCGACCTCTACCAGCTGACCCCAGATCTTGGGCGACGTCCGAGGTCCGACTACTACGAAACTTCATTTACCATGTATTTTAAATAATGACATCTTCTGGGATTATTTAAATATACCACTTTCATTCCAATTCAATTTTACAGGTCCTTACAAAATGGAAATGGTGGATGAGGAGTGATGAGAAAGGGAAATGGAAAGATATTCTTGTATCCAAATATGACTCGGAACTTGGGAGAAGCCGAGCTCATTTGAAATATCAATCGTGGTGGTGGAGAGATGTACGTAAGGTGTGCGAGGAGGGTGAAGATGATGGTTAGTTCCAAAAAGTCATTGTTTGGAAAGTGGATGCGGAAGGGATGTGAGATTTCAGGAGGATGCGTGGGCCACTAACTTTAACTTTAAAGCAACGTGGCTGGTCTATGTGCTTCAAGTGGATAAGTGTTCTATTTGTTCGACATAAGGATTTGAGGTCCCACCTTGAGAACTTTTATCTTATACGTATGTCATCCAAGTAGAATCAGGTGTGGAAGGGAATGTGGGTGGCAATAGTCTGTTGTATCTTGGAGAAGAGGAATAGAGTTGTCCTTAAGCAAGAAATTCTGGATGCAGAGGAAATTTTCCGATCGGCTCCACTACTTACATGGTTGGGGTTGAGATATATGGTGCGTTCGTTCTCGTATGCCTTTTCAGATAGGCACCTGAACCCAAATCAATGCATCCAATGTATACATTGAACAAGGAGGAAATGATGGTAACAGGAAGCCGAGTTGGCAAAAGAAGTCATAATGATGATTTAGAAAGTAACAGCAACAGGAACTTTGTCTTTATAAGGTGCAGAATTATGTAGCATAGTGGTGAACCAAAGGTGTTCCTTTAGGGAGCGTGAGAATTAGATCAGCAGTTGGGAAGTCGATGGATGGTTTTGATCAAGATGCGGAAGTTGATTCCTAGAAGGATATTTCGGATCCTAGTTTGAATTGGCTGGGGGGCATGAGCAGTAGTCAGCTGTCCTCTTTCCTTCCGATGAAGGGATCTTGCTCACTTTTTCTCTAAAGGGGCTAGTCCTGGTTCTGTTAAGGGCCTAGTTCTGGACTTGCTCGACCAAGTCTTCAGGGTTGGAAATAGAGTGTGAGTACTGGAGTTGGCGCTCAATGGAGCAGCATACTCCATATGCAGGGATGGAGAATGGAATTTGATGAAGTATTGGAGTAGTAAGAGTTGGTTCAACGGACAACCGAGAAGGTGAAACTGATGCAAGGCAGAATGAAAGCTTCTCAAAGTCGGCAGATGTCCTGTGCAGATCAGAGGAGAAGACCTTTGGAGTTTGCTGCTGGGGATCATGTCGTTATGAGGGTGACACCAGCCAAGGGTGTAGGGCGAGCTATCAGATCAAAGAAGCTGTCCCCTAAGTTTGTTGGGCCATATCAGATCCTGAGGAGGATCGGTCCAGTGGCTTATGAGATCGCCCCACCTCCCCAATTAGCAAACCTGCATAATGTATTTCACGTATCACAGCTAAGGAAGTATCTTGCAGACCCTAGTCACGTATTGAAAGTGGACGACGTGCAGATCGGGTGATTCAACATGGGAATTAGAAGAAACCATGAGAGAAGCCTATCCCCACCTCTTTTCCTTGTAATACAATTTTCGAGGACGAAAATTTTTCTTGTTGGGGAGAATGTAAGGACCTAGAAACTTTAATTGGAATAAAAGTGTTAGACTTAAATAATTTCAGAGGACGTTATTATTTAAAATACAAAGAGTTGGTAATTGAAGTTTCGTAGTAGTCGGACCTCGGACGTCGCCCAAGATCTGGGGTCAGCTGGTAGAGGTCGATCGGCTGGCATGTGGATCAAGAAGAGTAAAGGAAGAAAAGTGTAGCTAAGAAGTCTCCTACGAGATCGCCGTTATTGAAGACGGAGGCGATCTCCGACTTCTCTGGCACATAATCGCCTGTCGCCTAGAGGAGACATGACCGCCGATCGCCTATGGCGTACGTGATCGACGGGAGTGCACGTAGTATGTGGTCTAGATACTAGATCAACCAGAGTGGGTTCCACAAAACCACACGTATCAAGGTGTGGGTTAAGCCTTAGATACGCTGTGCATGCAAAGCTCTATCCTTAGTGTTGCATGCATGGGAGCACGAGGAGTATTGCTGATCTACTTTTGGAAATGTGAAGCTACCGACGTCACCAAGTCATCTGGAGGTGATACCTTGGACGTAACATAATGGGAGGATGAACCTTCAGCAAGGTGTGACGATGTGACATCGGTGACCAGAGTAAGGCGATGTGTTCTCGTCACACACAAGGGCGATAAGAGACCGCCAACAGCATGAGAGGAACATCGGTCATCAACCAGGATAGGAGAGACATCGGTGGTCTGCCATGGAGAGACATCGGTGGTCTGCCAGGGTGAGACATCGGTTGTCTGCCAGTGTGAGGAATCAGTCATCACCGGGATGAGGCACATCAGTCATCGCCTGTATGAGAGACACATCGGTCGTCTCCCAGGGAGAGACATCGGTCGTCCTCCAGGATGAGGCCTCGGTGGATAGTCATCGCGCGAGAGGTCATCGGTGGAAGGTTATCGCGCGATGTCGAGTTTCACACAGATGAGGTGGGACCCAGGCTCTCAGCAGGAGACGTACTGTACGCGCGACACGTAGACAAAAAGGGTGGTTCAGAATAGTGACCTCAGAGTGTTAGCCTGCGCAGAAGCACGCGTAGTCGTACTGTTCAGGGAAGCGTACACGCAAACTTCCCTGCAGAGTGGGTGGTGGCAGCGGCTTTTGGGGGCAAGTTGGTTTAAGATACAAAAACCCACTTCTGAGAGGAAAAAGAACGTTTTCAGTGGTTCAAGAGTGAAAGAGTGAGCTCACCTTCATCCTTCTCTTTTCTCTCCTTCACTCTGCGATTCAGGCCGTATCACGTTCCTGCTTGGCTATCGACGACTGCCATAGAGCACCTGGGAGGTTCTTTGCAAGTTCTACAAACCAGACGCTAAAACAGAGCCAAGGCATCCTTTAAGCTCGGTGGGTTTTGGAGCTCTTGGTGTTTTGCGCAAGTCCAGGTAAGGGAAGCTAGCTTTATTTTCAATAAAAGCCGTAGATTTGCTGTTTCTGAAGTTAGGGCGACGTGGTCGTCGGTTTCATATTCTTTTTCGTGATTCTCTGTTCTATGTGTTGGGCGACGTGGTCGTCGGTTTTAAACCCCTTTTTCATGATGTTCTGTTCTTATGTGTTTGGGCGACGTGATCGCCGGTTTTAAATACAGATTTCGAAATCCCCTGTTTTTGGACGAGATCGCCGGTTTTGGCGTTGTTTTTCGAACTCCCCTGTTTTTGTGTTGTTTGAAACTGTTTGAGATTTAAATGTGATATTCGAAAATATGAACCATGGAATGATTGTTGTTGTGATTGGAATCATTCATTTAAGTGTTATATGATGTGTGGAATGTCGTGAATGTGGGATCAAGACATAGTATTTTCAGGAAAGGAAATACCGTGTTGAGATTTGGTTATGAAGTGTATTGATCTGTGAGTATCCTGTGAATGAGGCGATCCTGACTCTGCTGAGATAATGGAATCACATAGAGGAAGTTATTCAGTTGGTGAGAGTCGAAGGAGGTTCATATGAATGGGTGAGTCGTGTGAAAAAGAACGAGCTCGGCCTGTTATATGGATTAACCCTGTCATACTGTGAGAGTGATGAAATTGAGATCGAGATTGTGTTGATGCGCATGGCTGTGGAAACATTATAGCCAATGAAGTATGACAGGTGCATGTCTCTGGATGCTAAGTTCAACGCACGAGTCTTCCGGAAGTAGTGTCAAGTGTCTATGTGTGATTAGTCAGTGGAAGTCTGACGTGAGTAATGTTGAGAAATTGTTGATAGACACTTGATGGTTGTGTGATATGAATGAGAAAGTGATGGACTCTTGTGAATGTTTAAAAAGGCTGATCTACGTTGGTTGTCCAGTTCATAATTTAAAGTTTAAAATATATCTAGCTTACCCTTTGTATTGTTCTCTGGATGTTTTCTCTTAAAACTGTGATGATCGTGTATTTTACACGGGAGCAGATGATTTTCCAGGAAGTAGAGCTCCTTAGTGAGTGGTCGCCGGAAGGACATCGCCTGTTTCTGTCTCTATGTGGTGATCGCCTGATTTCTGTTCTGATAGCAGATCGGCTGTTTTGGGTCTTCTGATAGGAGATCGCCGGTTTATGTAGGGAGACCGCCAGTATCAATTTATTTGGCTGTATTTTGTTTAAGTTTTGGAAAAATTGACCAGTTATGTATTAAAACCCTATAAGAGGGATGTCTCTTTTTGAATACGATGTACGGGATGATGTATTTTCAATACCTAATACAAATGTTGATTTTATAAATTTAATATCTACGCTTTATTCTATTATATAAATAAGAAAAGTAATTTGGCGGGATGTTACACTTCTTCCATTCTTCTTCTTTTGATCTTCTTCTTCCATTCTTCTTCTTCCGATCTCCTTCTCCCATTCTTCTTTTTCCAATCTTCTTCCATTCTTCTTCTTCTAATGTTTTTATTCCATTCTTCTTCTATTCTTCTTCTTCCGTTCTTCTTCTTCTTCCATTCTTCTTCTTCCGATCTTCTTCTTCCATTCTTCTTCTTTCGATCTTCTTCTCCCATTCTTCTTCTTTCGATCTTCTTCTCCCATTCTTCTTCTTACGATCTTCTTCTTCCATTCTTCTTCTTCCGATCTTCTTCTTCCATTCTTCTTCTTTCGATCTCCTTCTTTCAATCTTCTTCTTTCGATCTTCTTCTACATTCTTCTTATTTTGATCTTCTTCTTCCATTCTTCTTCGTCCATTATTCTTCTTCTGATCTTCTTCTTCCATTCTTCTTCCTCCCTTCTTCTTCTTCCGATCTTCTTCTTCCATTCTTCTTCTTCCTCTCTTCTTCTTCCATTCTTCTTCTTCCGATCTTCTTCTTCCATTCTTCTTCTTCCGATCTTCTTCTTCCATTCTTCTTCTTCGACCATTCTTCTTCTTCCATTCTTCTTCTTCCGATTTTCTTCTTCCATTCTTCTTCTTCCGATCATCTTCTTCCATTCTTCTTCTTCTTCTTCTTCTTCCATTCTTCTTCTTCCATTCTTCTTCTTCCATTCTTCTTCTAGCAATCTTTTTCCGATCTTCTTCTTGCAGTCTTCTTCTTCCGATTTTCTTCTGCCATTCTTCTTCTTCCGATCTTCTTCTTCCGTTCTTCTTATTCCATTCTGCCTCTTGCGATCATCTTCGTCCATTCTTCTTCTTCTGATCTTCTTCTTCCATTCTTCTTCTTCCGATCTTTTCTTTCATTCTTCCTCGTCCATTCTTCTTCTTCCGATCTCCATCTTCCATTCTTCTTCTTCCGATCTTGTTCTTCCATTCTTCTTCTTCCGATCATCTTTGTTCATTCTTCTTCTTTCGATCTTCTTCGTCCATTCGTCTTCTTCCGATCTTCTTCTTCCATTCTTCTTCTTCCGAACTTCTTCTTCCATTCTTCTTCTTCCATTCTTCTTCTTCACATCTTATTCTTCTATTCTTGTTCTTCCATTCTTTTTCTGCGATCTTCTTCTTCCGATCTTCTCCTTTTGTTCTACTTCTTCCGATCTTCTTCTTCCTTTCTTCTTCATCTATTCTTCTTCTTCCGATCATCTTCTTCCATTCTTCGTCTTCCGTTCTTCTTCCGATCATCTTCTTCTTCGGATCTTCTTCTTCCATTCTTGTTCTTCCATTCTTCTTCGTCCGATCCTCTTCTTCCATTCTCTTTCTTCCATTATTTCTTCTGTTCTTCTTCATTCGTTCTTCTTCTTCCGATCTTCTCCATCCATTCTTCTTCTGCCGATCTTCCTCTTCCAATCTTCTTCTTCCGATCTTGTTCTTGCATTCTTCTTCTTACATTCTTCTTCTTGCTTTATTCTTCTTCTTCTTCTTCTTCCGATCTTCTTCTTCCATTCTTCTTCTTCCATTCTTCTTCTTCCATTATTTCTTCTGTTCTTCTTCATTCATTCTTCTTCTTCCGATCTTCTCCTTCCATTCTTCTTCGTCCGATCTTCTTCTTCCATTCTTCATCCTACGATCTTCTCCTTCCATTCTTCTTTTTCCGATCTTCTCCTTCCATTCTTCTTTTTCCGATCTTCTTCTTCCATTCTTCTTCTTCCATTATTCTTCTTCCGATCTTCTTCTTCCATTCTTCTTCTTCCGATCTTCTCCTTCCATTCATCTTCTTCCGATCTTCTTCTTCCATTCTTCTTCCTCTTCCGAACTTCTTCTTCCATTCTTCTTCTTCTGATCTTCTTCTTCCATTCATCTTCTTCCCATCTTCTTCCGATGTTCTTATTCCATTCTTCTTGCGATCTTCTTCTTCCATTCTTCTTCTTGTAACATCCCTCCAAAACCTTTTCTTATTTATATAATAGAATAAAGCGTAGATATTAAATTTATAAAATCAACATATGTATTAGATATTGAAAATACATCATCCCGTACATCGTATTCAAAAAGAGACGTCCCTCTTATAGGGTTTTAATACATTCCATCAATTGTTTCGAAATAAAAATCAAATACAGCATGAAAAGGACAAAACAGGCGATCTCCTATGAGAAGACCCAAAACAGCCGATCTGCTATCAGAACAGAAAACAGGCGATCACCACGTAGAGACAGAAACAGGCGATCTCCTCCCGGCGACCACTCACTGAGGAGATCTACTCCCTGGAAGATCATCTGCTCCCGTGTAAAATACACGATCATCACAATTTTAAGAGAAAACAGCCACATAACAATACAAAGGGTAAGCTAGATATTTTTAAACTTTAAATTATGAACTGGCCAACCAACATACATCAGCCTTTTTAAACATTCACAAAAGTCCATCACTTTCTCATTCATATCACACAGCCATCAAGTAATCACAGATTTCACAATTTCCTCAAGAGTCGTTCAATTCACATAATTCAATCAAGTGTCTATCAATTCAATGGTTCTCATTTCTCACGTCAGACTTCCACTGACTCATCACACAAGACACTTGACACTACTTCCGGAAGACTCGTGCGTTGAACTTAGCATCCAGAGACCTGCACCTGTCATACTACATTTGCTGTAATGTTTCCACAGCCATGCGCATCAACACAATCTCGATCTCAATTTCATCACTCTCACAGTATGATAGGGTTAATCCATATAACAGGCCGAGCTCGTTCTTTTTCACACGACTCACCCATTCATATGAACCTCCTTCGACTCTCACCAACTGAATAACTTCCTCTATGTGATTCCATTATCTCAGAAGAGTCAGGATCGCCTCATTCACAGGATACTCACAGATCAATACACTTCATAACCAAATCTCAACACGGTATTTCCTTTCCTGAAAATACTATGCTTTGATCACTCTTTCACATTCATCCAATGCATCATTCAACACGTAAAAGCACAATACCATCATATAACATTTTGAATCTTTTCTCAAAAAATCCCAATCACAGTAACAAGCATACCACCGATCAGGTTTTCGAATAGCATATACATTTTTCATTTCAATCTCTACAAGTTCAAAGCGACATTAAACAGGGGAGTTCGAAAAACAACGCCAAAACCGGCGATCACGTCCAAAACAGGGGATTTCGAAATCTGTATTTAAAACCGACAATCACGTCGCCCAAACACATAAGAACAGAACATCATGAAAAAGGGGTTTAAAACCGGCGACCACGTTGCCCAAACACATAGAACAGAGCATCACGAAAAAGAATATGAAACCGGCGACCACGTCGCCCTCACTTCAGAAACAGCAAATCTATGGCTTTTATTGAAAATAAAGCTAGCTTCCCTTACCTGGACTAGCGCAAAACTCCAAGAGCTCCGAAACCTAACGAAGCTTAAAGATGCTTTCACTCTGTTTTAGTGTCCCGGTCTGGAGAACTTGCAGAGAACCTCCCAAGTGTCCAAGGGCAGTCGTCGCTCGTTGTACTGGTGCTTGAGGTTGCCTGAATCGTAGTGCGAAGGAGAGAAAAGAGAGGGATGAAGATGCACTCACTCTTTCACTCGAGTCACTGCAACGTTCTTTGCCTCCTCGCAGTGGGTTTTTGAATCCAAGCCTACTTGTCCACGCATGCTGCTGCCTCCACCCCCTCTGCAGGAAAGTCAGAGTGTACGTTTCACTGAACAGTACGGCCACGGTTGTCTCTTGCGCATGCCAACCACTTCCCTGAACAGTACGACCGCGAGTGTCTCTTGCGCATGCCAACTTTCTGATGTCACTATTCTAAACCACCCTTTTTGTCTACGTGTCGCGCGTGCAGTACGTCTGATGTTGAGAGCCTGGGTCCCACCTTATCTGTGTGAAACTCGACATCGCGCGATAACCTTCCACCGATGACCGCTCGCGCGATGACTATCCACCGAGGCCTCATCCTGGAGGACGACCGATGTCTCTCCCTGGAAAACGACCGATGTGTCCCTCATCCTGGCGATGACCGTCTGTCTCTCATACCGGCGATGACTGACGTGCCTCATCCCGGTGATGACGGATTCCTCATCCTGGAGACACCCATGTGTCACCCTGGAGGACCACCGATGTCTCACACCCTGGCAGACAACCGATGTCTCAACCTGGCAG
>JAAFYQ010000130.1:0-18595 GCA_013389735.1 Phaseolus lunatus | reverse complement strand
GAAGAAGAAGATCGAAAGAAGAAGAATGGAAGAAGATGAAGGAAGAAGACGAAAGGAAGAGGAAGATCGGAAGAAGATTTGAAGTTGAAGATCAGAAGAAGATCGGAAGAAGATTTGAAGAAGAAGAATGGAAGA
Organism: Phaseolus lunatus; assembly: GCA_013389735.1. Lineage (NCBI taxonomy): Eukaryota > Viridiplantae > Streptophyta > Magnoliopsida > Fabales > Fabaceae > Phaseolus > Phaseolus lunatus. The sequence continues at coordinate 18,460 of JAAFYQ010000130.1, read as the reverse complement.
AGAAGAGTCGAAGAGGAAGATTAGAAGAAGAAGATCGGAGGAAGAAGAATGGAAGAAGAAGAATAGAAAAAGAATATTGGAAGAATAAGAATGGAAGAAGAGGATCGGAAGAAGAAGAATACAAGAAGAAAAATGGAAGAAGAGAATAGGAAGAAGAAGAATGGAAGGAGAGGATCGGAAGAAGAAGATCGGAATAAGATTAATGGAAGCAAAAGAATGGAAGAAGAAGATCGGACGAAGAAGAATAGAAGAGGAAAAATGGAAGAAGAAGAATGGAAGAAGAAGATGCGAAGAAGAAGAATGGAAGAAGAAGATTAATTTGAGTGAAATTGCTGCCAACTTTGTGCCAATTATCACTCTTGTCTCCTACCTCTAGGATAGACACCTTAGTCTTCATTCTTCATCTTTTCCAAGTGAGATGGCCTCACCACTCACTCTCCACACCTAACACTTCACCTTCAAGGAAACCACAACTCCTAGGAGCTCCTTGCACATCTTCAACCATAGCTTCCGCCACCTTCAAATTCATTTTCAGCTCATGGAAGAAAGCACTCAAGCTAGGCTACATCACCTTCCTTGCTCCTTCCTCCCTTCCTTGATCTCATGCACCCGCGCCTGCTGCTGCTGATTCCCCTGACCTCCACGTGGCTTCGACGGTGCAGCACTTCCTCTCTTCTCAGAGACCTCTGTCTCTGCTACTATGTGTGCCACCGCACGTCGCCGTATCCCGCCAAATTTCCTTTTCATATTTATTTAATAAAATAAAGGTGAAACAAATATATCAAAGTGAACATAATTATATATATGTAATGAAGTTTCTCCTCACAGGGAGTTTAATACATAATCGATCAGTTTTCCAAAAACTTAAACAAAATACAGTAAAATAGAAAGACAGGCGATCTCCTAACAGAACAAGGCGGTCTCCTATCATAAAACGGCGATCTCCTATCATAAAACAGAAAAAGGGGTGATCGCCCGACAGAAACAGAAACAGGCGATCTCCTTCCGGCGACCACTCACAGAGGAGCTCTACTTCCTGCAACATCATCTGCTCCCGTGTAAATTATACACGATCATCACAGGTTTAAGAAAAAGCCAAACACAACACCAAAAATAACAGGGTAAGCTAGATATTTGAAAGAGAATTTAGATATGAAACTTTAAAATTCAAGATAAAACAAATTTAAAGACATCCATGTAAAAACCATCAATTTTCTCATTCCCTTCCCATGACCATTCAGAAATCACACATTTCACAATTTCTTCAAGAGTCTTTCAATTCACATAATTCATCAAGTGTCTATCAATTTCAAAGTTTCTCATTTCTTACGTCAGACTTCCACTGATTCAACACACATAGACACATACCACACCACTGTAAAGTCCACACAGGACAGCAAGTAAAGTCCACACAGGACAGCTAATGAAGTCCACACAGGACAGCAAGTAAAATCCACACAGGACAGCAAGGAAAGTCCACACAGGACAGCAAGGAAAGTCCACACAGGACAGCAAGGAAAGTCCACACAGGACAGCAAGGAAAGTCCACACAGGACAGCAAGGAAAGTCCACACAGGACAGCAAGGAAAGTCCACACAGGACAGCAAGGAAAGTCCACACAGGACAGCAAGGAAAGTCCACACAGGACAGCAAGGAAAGTCCACACAGGACAGCAAGGAAAGTCCACACAGGACAGCAAGGAAAGTCCACACAGGACAGCAAGGAAAGGCCACACAGGACAGCAAGGAAAGGCCACACAGGACAGCAAGGAAAGTCCACACAGGACAGCAAGGAAAGTCCACACAGGACAGCAAGGAAAGTCCACACAGGACAGCAAGGAAAGTCCACACAGGACAGCAAGGAAAGTCCACACAGGACAGCAAGTAAAGTCCATACAGGACAGCAAGGAAAGTCCACACAGGACAGCAAGGAAAATCCACACAGGACAGCTACTGGTATACAATCCATCAATCCAAACAACCACTTTCAGTCAATTACAAGAACACTCAAGAAAATGAAATAAATCACACCAGAATTCAATGTATGCTAAACATCAAACCTTTGGAATTAAGATTGAGAATCATCCCGATCCAGTTATGAGTGTGCACCCTCACTACTTTATCAAGATCCTCCCATTCTTAATATTAAGATTTTCAGTTAGGGCATACATTCACTAAAGCACACACAAAATTTCAATACAAAAACGTTTTGAAAACCTTTCACTATAGTTGTTATTTAAAACTCAAATAGATTTTATGAGCAGAAGAAACACAATGGATCCACAGCCCTCAGGTCATCCTAAGGACGAACTGCTCTGATACCATTAATGTAACATCCCGCCAAATTTCCTTTTCATATTTATGTAATAAAATAAAGGTGAAACAAATATATCGAAGTGAACATAATTATATATATGTAATGAAGTTTCTCCTCACAGGGAGTTTAATACATAATCGATCAGTTTTCCAAAAACTTAAACAAAATACAGTAAAATAGAAAGACAGGCGATCTCCTAACAGAACAAGGCGGTCTCCTATCATAAAACGGCGATCTCCTATCATAAAACAGAAAAAGGGGTGATCGCCCGACAGAAACAGAAACAGGCGATCTCCTTCCGGCGACCACTCACAGAGGAGCTCTACTTCCTGCAACATCATCTGCTCCCGTGTAAATTATACACGATCATCACAGGTTTAAGAAAAAGCCAAACACAACACCAAAAATAACAGGGTAAGCTAGATATTTGAAAGAGAATTTAGATATGAAACTTTAAAATTCAAGATAAAACAAATTTAAAGACACCCACGTAAAAACCATCAATTTTCTCATTCCCTTCCCATGACCATTCAGAAATCACACATTTCACAATTTCTTCAAGAGTCTTTCAATTCACATAATTCATCAAGTGTCTATCAATTTCAAAGTTTCTCATTTCTTACGTCAGACTTCCACTGATTCAACACACATAGACACATACCACACCACTGTAAAGTCCACACAGGATAGCAAGTAAAGTCCACATAGGACAGCTAATGAAGTCCACACAGGACAGCAAGTAAAATCCACACAGGACAGCAAGTAAAATCCACACAGGACAGCAAGTAAAGTCCACACAGGACAGCAAGAAAAGTCCACACAGGACAGCAAGGAAAGTCCACACAGGACAGCAAGGAAAGTCCACACAGGACAGCAAGGAAAGTCCACACAGGACAGCAAGGAAAGTCCACACAGGACAGCAAGGAAAGTCCACACAGGACAGCAAGCAAAGTCCACACAGGACAGCAAGGAAAGTCCACACAGGACAGCAAGTAAAGTCCACACAGGATAGCAAGGAAAGTCCACACAGGACAGCAAGGAAAGTCCACACAGGACAGCAAGGAAAGTCCACACAGGACAGCAAGGAAAGTCCACACAGGACAGCAAGGAAATTCCACACAGGACAACAAGGAAAGTCCACACAGGACAGCAAGGAAAGTCCACACAGGACAGCTAAAGATCATCAATTCACCCAATGCACCATACAACACTTAAATGAACGATCTCAACCACAGCAACAAACGTATCAAGGTTCAGATTTTTCCAATAACACATGCATTTCACATATCAATCTCGAACAAGTTCAAAGCGACACTAAACAGGGGATTTCGAAGACAACATTAAAACCGGCGACCACGTCGCCCTCACTTCAGAACCTACTCGTCCAAAAACAGGGAATTATGCAATAATAGTTGAAAACCGGCGACCACGTCGCCCCATCATCTCAATCATCTAATATAAGGTTTTCGTTGGAAATAAGGCTAGCTTCCCTTACCTGGACTTGCGCAAAACACCAAGAGCTCCAAAACCCACCGAGCTTAAAGGATGCCTTAGCTCTGTTTTTGCGTCTGGTTTGTAGAACTTGCAGAGAACCTCCCAGGTGCTCTAAGGGCAGTCGTCGCTCGTCGTACTGGTGCTTGAGGATGCCTGAATCACAGCGCGAAGGAGAGAAAAGGGAAGGATGAAGGTGAGCTCACTCTTTCACTCTTGAACCACTGCAACGTCCTTTTCTCTCAGAAGTGGGTTTTTGAATCTTAAACCAACTTGTCCACAAAAGCCGCTGCCACCACCCACTCTGCAGGGAAGTTTGCGTGTACGCTTCCCTGAACAGTACGACCACGCGTGACTCTGCGCATGCCAACTCTCTGATGTCACTATTCTGAACCACCCTTTTTGTCTACGTGTTGCGCGTGCAGTACGTCTGATGCTGAGAGCCTGGGTCCCACCTTATCTGTCTGAAACTCGACATCGCGCGATAACCTTCCACCGATGACAGCTCGCGCGATGACTATCCACCGAGGCCTCATCCTGGAGGACGACCGATGTGTCTCTCATACCGGCGATGACTGATTGCCTCATCTCGGTGATGACTGATTCCTCTTCCTGATGGACGACTGATTCCTCATCCTGGCAGACAACCGATGTATCACCCTGGAGGTCCACCGATGTCTCACACTGGCAGACAACCGATGTCTCACACTGGCAGACAACCGATGTCTCACACTGGCAGACCACCGATGTCTCACACTGGTAGACCACCGATGTCTCTCCCTGGCAGACCACCGATGTCTCACCCTGGCAGACCACCGATGTGTCTCCCATCCTGGTTGATGACCGATGTTCCTCTCATCCTGTTGGCGATCTCTTATCGCCCTTGTGTGTGACGAGAACACGTCGCCTTACTCTGGTCACCGATGTCACATCGTCACACCTTGCTGAAGGTTCTTCATCCCACTATGTTACGTCTAAGGTATCACCTCCACATGGCTTGGTGACGTCGGTAGCTTCACCTTTCCAAGAATAGACCAGCACTACTCCACGTGCGCCCATGCATGCAACACTAAGGATGATTTCTTATGCTCAAGCATAGAGCTTCGCACGCCCAGCGTATCTAAGGCTTAACCCACACCTTGATACGCGTGGTTTTTGGAACCCACTATGGTTAATCCAGCACCTTGACCACATACTAAGTGCACATTCGGCGATCATGTACACCATAGGCGATTATGTGCCATAGAGGTCGGAGATCGCCTCCGTCTTCACTAACGGCGATCTCGTAGAAGACTTCTTAGCTACACTTTTCTTCCTTTACTCTTCTTGATCCACATGTCTTCCTCGAGCACATCCACGTGATTACTTCACGATAAAGTCATCGCACCTGACTACTTGGTTAATACAATGGTCAGCCGACCGACCTCTACCAGCTGACCCCAGACCTTGGGCGACGTCCGATGTCCGACTACTACGAAACTTGATTTACCAGCTCTTTGTATTTTAAATAATAACATCTTCTGAAATTATTTAAATATAACACTTTCATTCCAATTAAAGTTTCTAGGTCCTTACAGACGTCCTCTCTTCAACTGCGCGCTCCTTCTGCGCCTGCAATTCCCTACGCAGCTCTTCATTCATACGGCTCAACTCTTCGTTTCTTCTCTGCGATGCAGTCAGCTCTGCACGCATTTTCTCCTTATCAGCTCTCGATTCCGCGATGCTATCTTGCAACGCGCGCATCATCTCCACTGCCTGCGCCATGGTAACAGCTCCTTCTTCAGCAGATGGCGCAGGTGAGGTTTGCCTGGTTCTTCTGCTCATCTTCTCAACACTTCGACGTAACTTCACTTCGACGAAATGATCAAGAAGCTCCAAGAAACTTCAAGAAACCTTAAGAAACTTCAAGAACTACAACGTGGATGGGAACAAAATTCACACGGGCCCCACGGTGGGCGCCTAATGATCCGGCCGCTTGACTCGAACGTGGAGGATTGCCTCATCACTCCTTCGTCTAGCCCTCTGTTCTGCAGGAGCGCTCCAAGAACCACCACCGGAACTCCAAACGCTGCCTGCAAAACACACAGACGGCGCCTCTGGCGGCCGTTGTAGCTCCGACGCTCAAGTCAGGCAACAGGAACACCAAAACTATATCTGAATCTCTCTGTGAGACTCGTGTGTAACTGTAAACTCTCAAATGTGCAAGCTGTGAGAATCTGTAAGAACCCCCTCTCAATTTCTTTAAGAGTTTGTATATATACCTGAGTCTTTCTCTCTCCTGACGGTTATTCCTCTTGACACGTGGATAACATCTGGTCGTACACGTGTCACCATCTGGAGTATCTGCAGCTGAAACGTTACTTCCACTGTGCCCCTGCGACTAAGTTATCCACACAGGGAGTAGCTTAGTACGCAGGCTACTCTGGGCGCAACCTTAACATGGCGAGCTGGTTAACCCTGGGCATTGCAGCTCACACTACACATGGTGGCAGATATGCCACTTATCCTCTGTACTTAGACCATACAACAAGTGCTTGCCAAGTCTTCTCAAACACCCGACGATGTGCTCTTTCGGCGACTTGCTGACCACCTGATCTCCTAACCTTAACACACGGTGATCATGTACAATTTAGGCGATTACTGATCCATACCGGCGATGAGCGATTACACATCCTCAAGCCGATAGGCGATTACTCACCTCAAGGCGATAGGCAATTACTCACCTCAAGGCGATAGGCGATTACTCATCTTCAAGGCAATAGGCGATTACTCAACATCACAGGCGATAGGCGATTACCATTCTAGGTGATCGCCTCCCTGATTCGCCTGCTATCCTCTACCACGTGTTACTCTGTGAATGGTCCACGTGGTCAACTGCTGCTGATGTCATCGACTACCGATGACCGACCGGATCAATCATCAAATTCACTTAAAAGTTTTTCTACTTTAGGAGGTAGACTCATAAGTTCACTACTTGTGGCAGTGCATGCAAGTGTTCCTTTACAAAAGACAAGGCTTGGTTGTTCAACAAGAAGCAAATTTTCCAAGATGTTTTCAAAAGGCTTCTCTTGTTGAGCAACCTTGGGAGAAGGAACACTCTTCTCCCACTCCTTCCTATCCCTAAGGACTTTTTCCTTTTCAAGCTCTCTTTTCTTTTTCTTTTCCTCATCCCTCTTTTCTTTCATTTGTATTTGGTCTTTCACCACTTGGGAATGTGGTAAAGGACTAAGTACAAACTTTTTATGCTTATGGGTGAAGGAAATCTCATTAGTAAGACCATCATGCAAGGTTTTTTTATCAAATTGCCATGGTCTTCCTAAGAGTATATGGCAAGCTTCATAGGCACTACATCACATAAAACCTTGTCTTTGTAGTTCCCTATGGAAAACTTGATTTCCACTTGCTTATCTACACTTAGTTCCCCATTCTCATTTATCCATTGCAACTTGTATGGCTTAGGATGAGGAACTACTTGTAGATTGAGCTTTTCAACCATTCTTGAGCTACAACAATTGCAGCTTGATCCACTATCCACAATGAGAGAACATATATTTTCTAAAACTTTACATCTTGTGTGAAAGATGTTCTCTCTTTGTGTCTCCATAGATGCACTAGGATGATTGTTGAGGGTTCTCCTAATCATTAGCAATTCTCCCTCTAATGGATCTACCCTCTCATCCTCTCCCCCTTCCTCTCTTTCACTTGGTTCATCCTCGCCACTAGTGCACTCATCTACACCTTTCAAAAACAAAGTCCTTTGGTTTGGGCATTGTGCTTGCACATGCCCTCTTCCATAGCACTTAAAGCACTTAACGTTGTAACATCCCGCCAAATTTCTTTTCATAAATATAAAATGAATTAAAGGTAAGACAATAATATTTAAGTGAACATACGTATTTATATAAAATGTAGTTGCTCCTCACAGGGAGTTTAATACATAACCGGTCAAATTTTTTTAAAACTTAAACAAAATACAGTCAAATACATTGAAACCGGCGGTCTCCATACATAAACTGGCGATCTCCTATCAGAAGGCCCAAAACAGCCGATCTGCTATCAGGACAGAAATCAGGCGATCACCACAAAGAGACAGAAACAGGCGATCTCTTCCCCGGCGACCACTCACTAAGGAGCTCTACTTCCTGGAAGATCATCTGTTCCCGTGTAAATTATACACGATCATCACAGTTTTAAGAAAACAGCCACAGAACCAAAACACGCAGGGTAAGCTAGATATTTTAAAGAGAGTTTAGATAGGAACTTTAAAGTCAAGATAAAACAAATTCAAGATACCCACGTAAAACTATAGATTTTCTCGTTCCCTTCACCTGATCGCCAAGAAATCACACATTTCACAATATTTTCAAGAGTCGTTCTATTCACATAATGCACCAAGTGTCTATCAATTCGATGTTTCTCATTTCTCACGTCAGACTTCCACTGACTCATTACACAAGACACTTGACACTACTTCCGGAAGACTCATGCATTGACTAGACTCATAGATTTGCACCTGTCATACTGCCCACTGTGAAATCACACACATTCACAGGGTCGCCGTGAAATCACACACATTCACAAGCGTATAAATGAATCTCAATATCATCACTATCCTAGCATGACAGGGTTAATCCACACAACAGGTCGAGCTCGTTCTCTTTCAAACAACTCACCCATACGTATGAACCTCCTTCGACTCTCAACGCCCGAATAACTTCATCTATATGATTCCATTATATCAGGAGAGTCAGGATATCATGACGAATCACCGGTCAATGCACATCCTACACGATCTTACACGGTATTTTCTTTCCTGAAAATACTATGCCTTGATCTCACATTCACAACATTCAACACATCATATAACACTTAAATGAATGATTTCAATCACAGCAAAACTCATTCCAAGGTTCATATTTTCGAATATCACATCTAAATCTCAAACATTTTTCAAAATAACACCAAAAACAGGGGAGTTCGCAAAACAACGCCAAAACCGGCGATCTTGTCCAAAAACAGGGGATTCCGAAATCTGTATTTAAAATCAGCGATCACGTCGCCCAAACACATAAGAACAGAACATCATGAAAAAGGGGTTTAAAACCGGCGACCACGTTGCCCAAACACATAGAACAGAGTATCACGAAAAAGAATATGAAACCGGCGACCATGTCGCCCTCACTTCAGAAACAGCTAATCTACGGCTTTTGTTGAAAATAAAGCTAGCTTCCCTTACTTGGACTTGCGCAAAAAACCAAGAGCTCTGAAACCCAACGAAGCTCAAAGAATGCCTTGGCTCTGTTTTAGCGTCTGGTTTGTAGAACTTGCAGAGAATCTTCCAGGTGCTCTAATGGTAGTCGTCGCTCGTCGTAATGGTGCTTGAGGTTGCCTGAATCGCAGCGCGAAGGAGAGAAAAGAGAGGGATGAAGATGCACTCACTCTTTCACTCTTGAGTCACTGTAACGTTCTTTGCCTCCCCTTGGTGGGTTTTTGAATCCAAGCCTACTTGTCCACACATGCTGCTGCCACCACCCCCTCTGCAGGAAAGTCTGAGTGTACGTTTCACTGAACAGTACGGCCACGGTTGTCTCTTGCGCATGCCAACCACTTCCCTGAACAGTACGACCGCGAGTGTCTCTTGCGCATGCCAACATTCTGATGTCACTATTCTGAACCACCCTTTTTGTCCACGTGGCGTATGTGCAGGACGTTCCATGCTGGGAGTCTGGGTCCCACTTTATTCGTGTGAACTCGACATCGCGCGATAATGTTCCACCGATGACCGCTCGCTCGATGACTTTCCACCGATGACAGATAGCGCGATGACTATACACCGATGACAGATAGCGCGATGACTATCCACCGATGTCTCTCCCGGGGAGACGACCGATGCCTATCCCTGGCGACACCCGCATGCCTCTCGCGCCCTGGCGATGCCTGCGCGCCCCCTCGCGCCCTGGCGATGCCTGCATGCCTGGCGATCATGTGTAGTAGGCGACCGGCGATCTTATAGTCTTCTAAACTACACTTTCCTTCCTTTTTATTTTAAATAAAAACATGCTTAGAATTCATTTAAAATATATCCCTTTTTATTCCAATTTAATTTTACAGGTCCTTACAAACGTCCCTAGCTCGGATGGGTGGGGTGGAGGCATCTTTGGCTAAGGTTTTGGTAGTTTCCCTAGGTTTTTCTTTTGATGTACTACCCTCCCTTCTATATTCTCTCTTGGGATAGGAGTTAGAGTAGGATCCAACCTTTAGACTTGAAGTTTTGCGCAAATTTTGTTGCTCAACTTTAATGCAAAGTTGGACCAAGTCATTCAAGTCTTGGTATGGCAGAAGTTCTACTCTATCCCTTATCCCAAGTGAGAGGCCACTAAGGAATCTAGCTATGGTGATATGCTCTTCTTCTCTAATGGAGGCTCTCATCATGTAGAGCTCCATTTTTTGTCTATACTCCTCAACACTCATATTATTTTGCTGGAGTCTTTGGAGCTTGTCCATCAACTCCCTATGGTAGTACGAGGGTATGTGGCGACGTCTTAGGGCTCCCCTAAGGTCGTTCCAATATTCAATTGGAGGTTCCCTATGAAGACGTCTTTCTCTTTCGAGAGAGGTCCACCAATGCATGGCGTTCCCTTGGACGCTAAGGGTGGCAAGAGGTACCTTGCGTTCTTCACTCACCCTATGGCAAGCAAAGAGTTGCTCTACTTTCATCTCCCAATCTAGGTAGGTTTCTACACTCTCCTTACCATGGAAATGAGGTAGGTCTACTCTAACCTCCCTTGGGGCTTCTTCCTCTCTTCTCCTATTTCTCCTAGGGGGTGGTTGGTAGTCATCCTGCCGCTTGACTCGAACGTGGAGGATTGCCTCGTCACTCCTTCGTCTAGCCTTCTGTTCTGCAGGAACGCTCCAAGAACCACTGCCGGAACTCCAAACGCTGCCTGCAAAACACACAGACGGCGCCTCTGGCGGCCATTGTAGCTCCGACGCTCAAGTCAGGCAACAGGAACACCAAAACTATATCTGAATCTCTCTGTGAGACTCGTGTATAACTGAAACTCTCCAATGTGTAAACTGTAATAATCTGTCAAAAACCTCCCCTCAATTTCGTTAAGAGTTTGTATATATACCTGAGTCTCTCTCTCTCCTGACGGTTATTCCTCTTGACACGTGGATAACATCTGGTCGTACACGTGTTACCATCTGGAGTATCTGCAGCTGAAACGTTACTTCCACTGTGCCCCTGCGACTAAGTTATCCACACAGGGAGTAGCTTAGTACACAGGCTACTCTGGGCGCAACCTTAACATGGCGAGCTGGTTAACCCTGGGCATTGCAGCTCACACTACACATGGTGGCAGATATGCCACTTATCCTCTGTACTTAGACCATACAACAAGTGCTTGCCAAGTCTTCTCAAACACCCGGCGATGTGCTCTTTCGGCGACTTGCTGACCACCTGATCTCCAAACCTTAACACACGGCGATCATGTGCAATCTAGGCGACTACTGATCCATACCGGCGATGAGCGATTACTCATCCTCAAGGCGATAGGCGATTACTCACCTCAAGGCGATAGGCGATTACTCAGCTCAAGGCGATTACTCATCATCACAGGCGATAGGCGATTACCATTCTGAGTGATCGCCTCCCTGATTCGCCTGCTATCCTCTACAACGTGTTACTCTGTGAATGGTCCACGTGGTCAACTGCTGCTGATGTCATCGACTACCGATGACCGACCGGATCACAAGCCCCCCAGTCTCGAGCTGTGAACTTGTTCTCAGCGAAGAGACTAAGAAATCGTCTTCTGGCGGTCTACAGGAGCGCACACTCTGGTACTAACACTGTTTCATTCCTTCTTCTTCGCCTTCAAACATTCAAAGCATCTCTCTGGATCATCTAGAGATTCACCTTCCCTGTTTTCTTCTTCTCAAACGCGTTAGGGTTCGCTGCGTTTCTTCTCTTTAACTCTCTACATGTGACTAACTGTCAACTAGCTTAGGCTTTAGCGCGATCTAACTGCAACCCCTCAAACTTGGCCTCTGACTTGATGCGGCTAACTGTTACCTTAGCATTGCCTTCAACATAACTTTGTGCTGGATGACTGACTTAACGGGCCTAAACGTTTCGGCTTCACGCAGCAGAACTTGCTTCTACCACCGACCACCGACTAGCATGTTAGTGCACCACCGATCAGTCATCGCGCTTCTGGCTTCGCTGCACTTCTCTGCCACACCAGCGCTGAGTGCATAGAGGGTCTGAACACCAACTATGACGCCTGTGTTTTGGGGAAGAAAAGTGCTTCTCGACGACCCCTCTTGCCTCAACCTCGCTGTAAGAAGTCGTGGGTGAGGTCTTGCCTTTCTCACCTCAGCCTCGCTGTAAAAGCAGAGGGAAGGCACTTGGTTCTCTTGCCTCAACCTTGCTGTAAGAAGCAGAGGAAGAGGACTTTTCTCTCGCCTCAACCTTGCTGTGAAAAGTAGAGGAAGAGGACTTGGTTCTCTCGCATCAACCTTGCTGTAAAAAGCAAAGGGAAGAGGACTTTTCCTCATGCCTCAGCCTCGCTGTACAAAGTCGAGGTGAGGACTTGGTTCTCTCGCCTCAACCTTGCTGTAAGAAGCAAAGGGAAGAGGACTTTTCCTCATGCCTCAGCCTTGCTGTACAAAGTCGAGGTGAGGACTTGGTTCTCTCGCCTCAACCTTGCTGTAAGAAGCAAAGGGAGAGGACTTTCTCTCTTGCCTCAGCCTCGCTGTACAAAGTCGAGGTGAGGACTTTCACTCGCCTGCACCTCGCTGTATAAAGTTGAGGGAGGACTTTCTTCTTTCTCGCCTGCACTCGCTCAAAGGCAAGGAGGTCTTCCTCTGTTGCCTACACTTGCTCAAAGGCAAGGAGGACTTCCTCTGTTGCCTGCACTTGCTCAGAGGCAAGGAGGACTTCCTCTGTTGCCTGCACTTGCTCAGAGGCAAGGAGGACTTCCTCCGGTGCCTGCACTTGCTCAAAGGCAAGGAGGACTTCCTCTGGTGCCTGCACTTGCTCAAAGGCAAGGAGGACTTCCTCTGTTCTCGCCTGCACTTGCTCAAAGGCGAGGACTTCCTCTGTTGCCTCAACCTTGCTGTAAAAAGCAAAAGAAGAGGGCTTTCTCTTGCCTCAACCTTGCTGTATAAAGCATAGGAAGAGGACTTTCTCTCGCCTGCACCTCGCTGTACAAAGTCGAGGGAGGACTTTCTTCTCTTGCCCCAACCTTGCTGTATAAAGCAGAGGAAGAGGACTTTCTCTGTTGCCTCAACCTTGCTGTAAAAAGCAAAGGAAGAGGACTTTCTCTTGCCTCAACCTTGCTGTATAAAGCAGAGGTAAGGACTTTCTCTGTTGCCTCAACCTTGCTGTAAAAAGCAAAGGAAGAGGGCTTTCTCTTGGGTGCACGCTCCCAGGGGGGGCGCCAGGCGTGGCTGTCTAAGCGCACACACCGGGCGCGCCCTGCCTGCATTGCCTCATCGCACGTTCACCGACGTCCCGACCGGCGAGGATCTCTTCTTCTGGAATCATACGAGGTGCATGCTTAACGCTCTCGCTGGGAACTTGGGTCCCAGCTTAACACGTGTTAGCAAGACCCCGATGACCGTGCACCGACCGAGTACTCACTCTCTACATGCACCGACGGCTGATCGTGGTCTGCATGCACTGATGGGTGATCGCGCTCTACATCCCAGCGCTTATCTAGGGGTTGATCTGCGGGTGGTGGCCACTTGGTAACTAACCACCGATCACCTGGTCTTGTACCCAGGGCAAGGAGAACTTTAAACTGGGAACACTCGCACACTTTATGTACTGAAAATCTTTTATTGGGTGGCATCGTTAAAAAGAGTGTCCCTGATCTGCTCAACTGTTTAATACACTAAGTGTGTGTACAGCGCGATAGCGCATCTACTTTACAACTTAACGAAAGTAGGAAAGAAACGTGTAGCGTCCTGGGTTCTGGGAATAGTCGTTCCATCCAGAGTCACCAGCCGACAAGCTCCATTCTTCAACGTCTCAACCACTCTGGATGGGGTCTCCTTTAACCGGCGATGACCGCCCTGGCGATGCACACACGTGGGGCGATCATGCCTTCCGCTTCAGCTCTGGGAGCCCCCCAGTGTAGCCTCTTCCATCACCTCACCTCCCCAAACACAGGAAGTTCATGCTGCTGGTCGCCTACCTGGGACCCCGAAGCGCGATCACCTTGTGTCTTCTGCAGGTAATCGGTCAGGAACCCTGTCTCCACCAACTCAGCAAGCTGACGCCCCAACGCTAGGCAGTTACGGAGTGTATGTCCATAATCTTGATGGAGTTCACACCACTCATCCTTCCTCCCTCCAAGTACCCTGTCGGTTTTCTCTGGCACATGGAGTCTTGCTGCCACAGCAGGGATGGCGATCAGCTCCGCCAAACTTATCATGAAATCATACCTGGGGGGTGCGTTGCTTGCACGCCCCCTGGTCTGGTCCTTCCTTGGTGCATAAGGGCGAGACCTTCCCTGCTCCTTCCTCCCTTCCTTGATCTCATGCACCCGCGCCTGTTGCTGCTGATTCCCCTGACCTCTACGTGGCTTCGACGGTGCAGCACTTCCTCTCTTCTCAGAGACCTCTGTCTCTGCTACTATGTGTGCCACCGCATGTCGTCGTATCTCGGTGAAGGTGGCAGGGTGGCTCCTGATGAGTGATTCACTGAAAGGACCAGGGAGGACACCTCTCTTGAACGCATACACCAGCATGTCTTCATCCTTGACGGGCAATCTCACCACCTGCGCCCCAAAGCGATTGAGGTAGTCCCTCAACGGCTCCCCCTGATACTGGCGCACGTCAAACAGGTCGTAGGACACTACTGGCGCAGGTCGGTTAATGATGTACTGCTCCGTGAACAGCTTCGCAAACTGATGGAAGGAAGTGACGTGGCCCTCTGGCAGGCTCACGAACCACTCCATCGCCATTCCGCGCAACGTACTCATGAACATCTTGCAGTACACAGCATCTGAACCTCCAGTCAGCATCATCTGAGTGTGGAAGGCTGTCAGGTGTGCTTCTGGATCTTCCACCCCCGTGAACGACGCTTTCAGTCCCACCACATTGGGAGGCACCACCGTGTTCATGATTTCGGGGGAGAAAGGCATAGGGAATGCTCTCGGAGGCGACGGTGGCGTCGACGTCCTCTCTTCAGCTGCGCGCTCCTTCTGCGCCTGCAATTCCCTATGCAGCTCTTCATTCATACGGCTCAACTCTTCATTTCTTCTCTGTAATGCAGTCAGCTCTGCACGCATTTTCTCTTGCTTAGCTCTCGATTCCGCGATGCTATCTTGCAGCGCGCGCATCATCTCCACTGCCTGCGCCATGGTAACAGCTCCTTCTTCAGCAGATGGCGCAGGTGAGGTTTGCCTGGTTCTTCTTCTCATCTTCTCAATACTTCGACGTAACTTCACTTCGACGAAATGATCAAGAAGCTCCAAGAAACCTCAAGAAACTTCAAGAACTGCAACGTGGATGGGAACAAAATTTACACGAGCCCCACGGTGGGCGCCTAATGATCCTGCCGCTTGACTCGAACGTGGAGGATTGCCTATTCACTCCTTCGTCTAGCCTTCTGTTCTGCAGGAACGCTCCAAGAACCACTGCCGGAACTCCAAACGCTGCCTGCAAAACACACAGATGGCGCCTCTGGCGGCCATTGTAGCTCCGACGCTCAAGTCAGGCAACAGGAACACCAAAACTATATCTGAATCTCTCTGTGAGACTCGCGTGTAACTGAAACTCTCCAATGTGTAAGCTGTAATAATCTGTCAAAAACCTCCCCTCAATTTCGTTAAGAGTTTGTATATATACCTGAGTCTTTCTCTCTCCTGACGGTTATTCCTCTTGACACGTGGATAACATCTGGTCGTACACGTGTCACCATCTGGAGTATCTGCAGCTGAAACGTTACTTCCACTGTGCCCCTGCGACTAAGTTATCCACACAGGGAGTAGCTTAGTACACAGGCTACTCTGGGCGCAACCTTAACATGGCGAGCTGGTTAACCCTGGGCATTGCAGCTCACACTACACATGGTGGCAGATATGCCACTTATCCTCTGTACTTAGACCATACAACAAGTGCTTGCCAAGTCTTCTCAAACACCCGGCGATGTGCTCTTTCGGCGACTTGCTGACCACCTGATCTCCAAACCTTAACACACGGCGATCATGTGCAATCTAGGCGACTACTGATCCATACCGGCAATGAGCGATTACTCATCCTCAAGGCGATAGGCGATTACTCACCTCAAGGCGATAGGCGATTACTCACCTCAAGACGATAGGCGATTACTCATCATCACAGGCGATAGGCAATTACCATTCTGAGTGATCGCCTCCCTGATTCGCCTGCTATCCTCTACAACGTGTTACTCTGTGAATGGTCCACGTGGTCAACTGCTGCTGATGTCATCGACTACCGATGACCGACCAGATCAGGTAGTAATAATTGATTCTAAGGTGTTCCGACCGCTTGACTCGAACGTGGAGGACTACCTCGTCACTCCTTCTTCTAGCCCTCTGTTCTGCAGGAACGCTCCAAGAACCACCGCCGGAACTCCAAACGCTGCCTGCAAAACACACAGACAGCGCCTCTAGCGGCCGTTGTAGCTCCGACGCTCAAGTCAGGCAACAGGAACAGCAAAACTATATCTGATTCTCTCTGTGAGACCCGTGTGAAGCTGAAACTCTCAAATGTGTAAGCAGTGAGAATCTGTAAAAAAAACCCCCTCAATTTCGTTAAGAGTTTGTATATATACCTGAGTCTGTCTCTCTCCTCACGGTTATTCCTCTTAACACATGGATAACATCTGGTCATACACGTGTCACCATCTGGAGTATCTGCAGCTGAAACGTTACTTCCACTGTGCCCCTGCGACTAAGTTATCCACACAGGGAGTAGATTAGTACACAGGCTACTCTGGGCGCAACCTTAACATGGCGAGCTGGTTAACACTGGGCATCGCAGCTCACACTACACATGGTGGCAGATATGCCACTTATCCTCTGTACTTAGACCATACAACCAGTGCTTGCCAAGTCTTCTTCAAACACCCGGCGATGTGCTCTTTCGGCGACTTGCTGACCACCTGATCTCCTAACCTTAACACACGGCGATCATGTGCAATCTGGGCGATTACTGATCCATACCGGCGATGAGCGATTACTCATCCTCAAGCCGATAAGCGATTACTCACCTTAAGGCGATAGGCGATTACTCATCCTCAAGCCGATAGGCGATTACTCATCCTCAAGCAGATAGGCGATTACTCATCCTCATCACAGGCGATAGGCGATTACCATTCTGAGTGATCGCCTCCCTGATGCGCCTGCTATCCTCTACCATGTGTTACTCTGTGAATGGTCCACGTGGTCAACTGCTGCTGATGTCATTGACTACCGATGACCGACCGGATCATACGGCTTTCCTCCCCTAGAGACTCTTGGATTTGTGATTGAGATGCATGGGTATGTGTTTTTTTTGAATTTTGAGATTTTTCTTCCTTTGCTCAAGTTAATTCATTGATTTTAGACTCATTTTCCAATTGTCTATATGAAATGTGTTGTACGTCCTTGGAGAGTTGTTTCAAAAGAGATTTTATGGACCTTACATAACTTTCAATGGACTTGGAAGAGTGAGTAGACATGACTAGAACTTTGTGTATAGAAATGTTTTACTTTTAAGAAAGAAGAGGAAAGTTAATGAAGGTAGCTTTCCAGGTAAGAGAGGTGAGTCACAATGGACTACTTAAATACCAAGTCTTGCCTTAGCCAAAAACTATCCCTCCACGATCTTCTTCTTCCATTCTTCCTCTTCTGATCTTCTTCTTCCATTCTTCTTCTTTCGATCTTCTTCTTCCATTCTTCCTCTTCCGATCATCTTCTTTCATTCGTCTTCTTCCGATCTTCTTCTTCCATTCTTGCATTCTTCTTCTTCCATTCTTCTTCTTCCTTTCTTCTTCTTCCGATCTTCTTCTTCCATTCTTCTTCTTCCATTTTTCTTCTTCCGATCTTCTTATTCCATTTTTCTACTTTCATTCTTTCCTGCCAATCTTCTTCTTCCCTTCTTCTTCATCCGATCTTCTTCTTCCATTATTCTGCTTCCGATCTTCTTCTTCCATTCTTCTTTTCCGATCTTCTTCTTCCATTCTTCTTTTCCTTTCTTATTCTTCCGATCTTCTTCTTCCATTCGTCTTCTTCCATTTTTCTTCTTCCGATCTTCTTCTTCCATTTTTCTACTTCCATTCTTTCCTGCCAATCTTCTTCTTCCCTTCTTCTTCATCCGATCTTCTTCTTCCATTGTTCTGCTTCCGATCTTCTTCTTCCATTCTTCTTCTTCCGATCTTCTGCTTCCATTGTTATTCTTCCATTATTCTTCTTCCGATCTTCTTCTTCCATTCTTATTCTTCTGATCTTCTTCTTCCAGTCTTCTTCTTCCGATTCTTCCACTCTTCTTCTTCCATTGTTCTTCTTCCAATCTCTTCGTCCATTCTTCTTCTTCCATTCTTCTGCTTCCTATCTTCTTCTTCTACTGATCTTCTCCTTCCATTCTTTCTCTTCCGTTCTTCTTCTTTCGATCTTCTTCTTCCTTCTCCTTCTTCAGA
>JAAFYQ010000129.1:0-18631 GCA_013389735.1 Phaseolus lunatus | reverse complement strand
GTACGAAGAAGAATGGAAGAAAGAGATCGGAAGAAAAAGAATGTTAGAAGAAGAAGAATAATGGAAGAAAGAGATCGGAAGAAGAAGAATGTTAGAAGAAGATCGGAAGAAGAAGAATGAAAGAAGAAGATCGAAAGCAGGAGAATGGAATAAGAAGATCGGAAGAAGGAGAATGGAAGAAGAAGATCGAAAGAAGAAGAATGGAAGAAGAAGATTGGAAGAAGAAGAATGGAAGAAGAAGATCGGAAGAAGAAGAATGGAATAAGAAGATCGGAAGAAGAAGAGCGGAAGAAGAAGAATGGAAGAAGAAGATGGAAGAAGAAGAATGGAAGAAGAAGATCGGACGAAGAAGAATGGAAGAAAGAGATCGGAAGAAAAAGAATGTTAGAAGAAGAAGAAGAGCGGAAGAAGAAGAATGGAAGAAGAAGTTCGGAAGAATAAGATCGGTAGAAGAAGAATGGAAGAAGAAGATCGGAAGAAGAAGAATGGAAGAAGAAGATCAGAAGAAGAAGATCGGAAGAAGAAGAATAGAAGAAGAAGATCGGAAGAAGAAGAATCGAAGAAGAGGATCGGAAGAAGAAGAATGGAAGAAGAAGAATGGAAGAAGAAGATCGGAAGAAGAAGAATGGAAGAAGAAGATCGGAAGAAGAAGAATGGAAGAAGAAGATCGTAAGAAGAAGAATGGAAGAAAGAGATCGGAAGAAGAAGAATGTTAGAAGAAGATCGGAAGAAGAAGAATGGAAGAAGAAGATCGAAAGCAGGAGAATGGAAGAAGAAGATCGGAAGAAGGAGAATGGAAGAAGAAGATTGAAAGAAGGAGAATGGAAGAAGATTGGAAGAAGAAGAATGGAAAAAGAAGATCGGAAGAAGAAGAATGGAATAAGAAGATCAAAAGAAAAAGAGCGGAAGAAGAAGAATGGAAGAAGAAGATCGGAAGAAGAAGATGGGAAGAAGAAGAAGGGAAGAAGAAGATCTTTAAGAAGAAGAATGGAAGAAGAAGATCGGAAGAAGAAGATTGGAAGAAGAAGATTGGAAGAAGAAGAATGGAAGAAGAAGATCGGAAGAAGAATAATGGAAGAAGAAGATCAGAAGAAGAAGAACGGAAGAAGATCAGAAGAAGAAGATGATCGGAAGAAGAAGAATGGAAGAAGAAGATCGAAAGAAGAAGGATGGAGGAAGAAGATCGAAAGAAGCAGAGTGGAAGAAGAAGATCGAAGGAAGAAGAATGGAAGAAGAAGATCGGAAGAAGAAGAATGGAAGAAGAAGATCGGAAGAAGAAGAAGGGAAGAAAAAGATCGGAAGAAGAAGAATGGAAGAAGATGATCGGAAGAAGCAGAATGGAAGAAGAAGATCAAAAGAAGAAGAATGCAAGAAAAAGATTGGAAGAAGAAGATCGGATGAAGAAGAATGGAAGAAGAAGATCAGACGAAGATGAATGGAAGAAGAAGATCAGACGAAGATGAATGGAAGAAGAAGATCGGAAGAAGAAGAATGGAAGAAGAAGACGGGAAGAAGAAGAATGGAAGAAGAAGATCGGAAGAAGAAGAATGGAAGAAGAAGATCGGAAGAAGAAAAATGGAGGCAAAAGATCCAAAGAAGAAGAATGGAAGAAGAACAGTGGAAGAATAAGATCGGAAGAAGAAGAGTGGAAGAAGATGAAAGGAGGAAGAAGATCGGAAGAAAAGGAATGGAAGTAGAAGAATGGAGGAAGAAGATCGCAACAAAAATGGAAGAAGAAGAATGGAAGAAGAAGATCGAAAGAAGAAGAATGGAAGAAGAAGACGGGAAGAAGAAGAATGGAAGAAGAAGATCGGAAGAAGAAGAATGGAAGAAGAAGATCGGAAGAAGCAGAATGGAGGAAGAAGATCGCAAGAACAAGAAGGGAAGAAGAGGATCGGAAGAAAAGGAATGGAAGAAGAAGAATGAAAGAAGAAGATCGGACGAAGATGAATGGAAAAAGAAGATCGGAAGAAGAAGAATGGAAGAAGAAGACGGGAATAAGAATGGAAGAAGAAGACGGGAAGAAGAATGGAAGAAGAACGGAAGAAGAAGAATGGAAGAAGAGGACGAGAAGAAGATCGAAAGAAGAAGAATGGAAGAAGAAGATCGGAAGAAGAAGAATGGAAGAAGAAGATCGGAAGAAGAAGAATTGAAGAAGAAGAATGGAAGAAGAAGATCGGAAGAAGAAGAATAGAAGAAGAAGATCGGAAGAAGAAGAATGGAAGAAGAAGATCGTACGAAGAAGAATGGAAGAAAGAGATCGGAAGAAAAAGAATGTTAGAAGAAGAAGAAGAGCGGAAGAAGAAGAATGGAAGAAGAAGTTCGGAAGAAGAAGATCGGTAGAAGAAGAATGGAAGAAGAAGATCGGAAGAAGAAGAATGGAGGAAGAAGATCAGAAGAAGAAGATCGGACGAAGAAGAATAGAAGAAGAAGAAGAAGATCGGAAGAAGAAGATCGAAGAAGAAGATCGGAAGAAGAAGAATGGAAGAAGAAGAATGGAAGAAGAAGATCGGAAGAAGAAGAATGGAAGAAGAAGATCGGAAGAAGAAGAATGGAAGAAGAAGATCGTACGAAAAAGAATGGAAGAAAGAGATCGGAAGAAGAAGAATGTTAGAAGAAGATCGGAAGAAGAAGAATGGAAGAAGAAGATCGAAAGCAGGAGAATGGAAGAAGAAGATCGGAAAAAGGAGAATGGAAGAAGAAGATTGAAAGAAGGAGAATGGAAGAAGATTGGAAGAAGAAGAATGGAAAAAGAAGATCGGAAGAAGAAGAATGGAATAAGAAGATCAGAAGAACAAGAGCGGAAGAAGAAGAATGGAAGAAGAAGATCGGAAGAAGAAGAATGGAAGAGGAAAATCGGTAGAAGAAGAATGGAAGAAGAAGATCGGAAGAAGAAGATGGGAAGAAGAAGAATGGAAGAAGAAGATCGGAAGAAGAAGAATGGAAGAAGAAGATCGGAAGAAGAAGATTGGAAGAAGAAGATTGGAAGAAGAAGAATGGAAGAAGAAGATCGGAAGAAGAATAATGGAAGAAGAAGATCAGAAGAAGAAGAACGGAAGAAGATCAGAAGAAGAAGATGATCGGAAGAAGAAGAATGGAAGAAGAAGATCGAAAGAAGAAGGATGGAGGAAGAAGATCGGAAGAAGCAGAGTGGAAGAAGAAGATCGAAGGAAGAAGAATGGAAGAAGAAGATCGGAAGAAGAAGAATGGAAGAAGAAGATCGGAAGAAGAAGAAGGGAAGAAAAAGATCGAAAAAAGAAGAATGGAAGAAGATGATCGGAAGAAGAAGAATGGAAGAAGAAGATCAAAAGAAGAAGAATGGAAGAAGAAGATGGAAGAAGAAGATCGGAAGAAGAAGAATGGAAGAAGAAGATCAGACGAAGAAGAATGGAAGAAGAAGATCAGACGAAGAAGAATGGAAGAAGAAGATCGGAAGAAGAAGAATGGAAGAAGAAGACGGGAAGAAGAAGAATGGAAGAAGAAGATCGGAAGAAGAAGAATGGAAGAAGAAGATCGGAAGAAGAAAAATGGAGGCAAAAGATCCAAAGAAGAAGAATGGAAGAAGAACAGTGGAAGAATAAGATCGGAAGAAGAAGAGTGGAAGAAGATGAAAGGAGGAAGAAGATCGGAAGAAAAGGAATGGAAGTAGAAGAATGGAAGAAGAAGATCGCAACAAAAATGGAAGAAGAAGAATGGAAGAAGAAGATCGAAAGAAGAAGAATGGAAGAAGAAGACGGGAAGAAGAAGAATGGAAGAAGAAGATCGGAAGAAGAAGAATGGAAGAAGAAGATCGGAAGAAGCAGAATGGAGGAAGAAGATCGCAAGAAGAAGAAGGGAAGAAGAGGATCGGAAGAAAAGGAATGGAAGAAGAAGAATGGAAGAAGAAGATCGGATGAAGATGAATGGAAAAAGAAGATCGGAAGAAGAAGACGGGAATAAGAATGGAAGAAGAAGACGGGAAGAAGAATGGAAGAAGAACGGAAGAAGAAGAATGGAAGAAGAGGACGAGAAGAAGATCGAAAGAAGAAGAATGCAAGAAGAAGATCGGAAGAAGAAGAATGGAAGAAGAAGATCGGAAAAAGAAGAATTGAAGAAGAAGAATGGAAGAAGAAGATCGGAAGAAGAAGAATAGAAGAAGAAGATCGGAAGAAGAGGAATGGAAGAAGAAGATCGTACGAAGAAGAATGGAAGAAAGAGATCGGAAGAAAAAGAATGTTAGAAGAAGAAGAAGAGCGGAAGAAGAAGAATGGAAGAAGAAGTTCGGAAGAAGAAGATCGGTAGAAGAAGAATGGAAGAAGAAGATCGGAAGAAGAAGAATGGAAGAAGAAGATCAGAAGAAGAAGATCGGACGAAGAAGAATAGAAGAAGAAGATCGGAAGAAGAAGAATCGAAGAAGAAGATCGGAAGAAGAAGAATGGAAGAAGAAGAATGGAAGAAGAAGATCGGAAGAAGAAGAATGGAAGAAGAAGATCAGAAGAAGAAGAATGGAAGAAGAAGATCGTACGAAGAAGAATGGAAGAAAGAGATCGGAAGAAGAAGAATGTTAGAAGAAGTTCGGAAGAAGAAGAATGGAAGAAGAAGATCGAAAGCAGGAGAATGGAAGAAGAAGATCGGAAGAAGGAGAATGGAAGAAGAAGATTGAAAGAAGGAGAATGGAAGAAGATTGGAAGAAGAAGAATGGAAAAAGAAGATCGAAGAAGAAGAATGGAATAAGAAGATCAGAAGAACAAGAGCGGAAGAAGAAGAATGGAAGAAGAAGATCGGAAGAAGAAGAATGGAAGAAGAAAATCGGTAGAAGAAGAATGGAAGAAGAAGATCGGAAGAAGAAGATGGAAGAAGAAGAATGGAAGAAGAAGATCGGAAGAAGAAGAATGGAAGAAGAAGATCGGAAGAAGAAGATTGGAAGAAGAAGATTGGAAGAAGAAGAATGGAAGAAGAAGATCGGAAGAAGAATAATGGAAGAAGAAGATCAGAAGAAGAAGAACGGAAGAAGATCAGAAGAAGAAGATGATCGGAAGAAGAAGAATGGAAGAAGAAGATCGAAAGAAGAAGGATGGAGGAAGAAGATCGGAAGAAGCAGAGTGGAAGAAGAAGATCGAAGGAAGAAGAATGGAAGAAGAAGATCGGAAGAAGAAGAATGGAAGAAGAAGATCGGAAGAAGAAGAAGGGAAGAAGAAGATCGGAAAAAGAAGAATGGAAGAAGATGATCGGAAGAAGCAGAATGGACGAAGAAGATCAATAGAGGAAGAATGCAAGAAAAAGATTGGAAGAAGAAGATCGGATGAAGAAGAATGGAAGAAGAAGATCAGACGAAGATGAATGGAAGAAGAAGATCAGACGAAGATGAATGGAAGAAGAAGATCGGAAGAAGAAGAATAAAAGAAGAAGACGGGAAGAAGAAGAATGGAAGAAGAAGATCGGAAGAAGAAGAATGGAAGAAGAAGATCGGAAGAAGAAAAATGGAGGCAAAAGATCCAAAGAAGAAGAATGGAAGAAGAACAGTGGAAGAATAAGATTGGAAGAAGAAGAGTGGAAGAAGATGAAAGGAGGAAGAAGATCGGAAGAAAAGGAATGGAAGTAGAAGAATGGAAGAAGAAGATCGCAACAAAAATGGAAAAAGAAGAATGGAAGAAGAAGATCGAAAGAAGAAGAATGGAAGAAGAAGACGGGAAGAAGAAGAATGGAAGAAGAAGATCGGAAGAAGAAGAATGGAAGAAGAAGATCGGAAGAAGAAGAATGGAGGAAGAAGATCGCAAGAAGAAGAAGGGAAGAAGAGGATCGGAAGAAAGGAATGGAAGAAGAATGGAAGAAGAAGATCGGACGAAGATGAATGGAAAAATAAGATCGGAAGAAGAAGAATGGAAGAAGAAGACGGGAATAAGAATGGAAGAAGAAGGGAAGAAGAATGGAAGAAGAACGGAAGAAGAAGAATGGAAGAAGAGGACGAGAAGAATATCGAAAGAAGAAGAATGGAAGAAGAAGATCGGAAGAAGAAGAATGGAAGAAGAAGATCGGAAGAAGAAGAATTGAAGAAGAAGAATGGAAGAAGAAGATCGGAAGAAGAAGAATAGAAGAAGAAGATCGGAAGAAGAAGAATGGAAGAAGAAGATCGTACGAAGAAGAATGGAAGAAAGAGATCGGAAGAAAAAGAATGTTAGAAGAAGAAGAAGAGCGGAAGAAGAAGAATGGAAGAAGAAGATCGGAAGAAGAAGAATGGAAGAAGAAGATCGGTAGAAGAAGAATGGAAGAAGAAGATCGGAAGAAGAAGAATGGAAGAAGAAGATTAGAAGAAGAAGATCGGAAGAAGAAGAATAGAAGAAGAAGATCGGAAGAAGAAGAATGGAAGAAGAAGATCGGAAGAAGAAGAATGGAAGAAGAAGAATGGAAGAAGAAGAATGGAAGAAGAAGAATGGAAGAAGAAGATCAGAAGAAGAAGATCGGAAGAAGAAGATCGAAAGAAGAAGAATGGAAGAAGAAGAATGGAAGAAGAAGATCGGAAGAAGAAGAATGGAAGAAGAAGATCGGAAGAAGAAGAATGGAAGAAGAAGATCGTACGAAGAAGAATGGAAGAAAGAGATCGGAAGAAGAAGAATGTTAGAAGAAGATCGGAAGAAGAATAATGAAAGAAGAAGATCGAAAGCAGGAGAATGGAAGAAGAAGATCGGAAGAAGGAGAATGGAAGAAGAAGATCGAAAGAAGAAGAATGGAAGAAGAAGATCGGAAGAAGAAGAATGGAAGAAGAAGATCGGAAGAAGAAGAATGGAATAAGAAGATCGGAAGAAGAAGAGCGGAAGAAGAAGAATGGAAGAAGAAGATCGGAAGAAGAAGAATGGAAGAAGAAGATCGGAAGAAGAAGAATGGAAGAAGAATATGGGAAGAAGAAGATGGGAAGAAGAAGAATGGAAGAAGAAGATCGGAAGAAGAAGAATGGAAGAAGAAGATCGGAAGAAGAAGATTGGAAGAAGAAGATTGGAAGAAGAAGATCGGAAGAAGAAGATCGGAAGAAGAAGAATGGAAGAAGAAGATCAGAAGAAGAAGATCGGAAGAAGAAGAATGCAAGAAGAAGATCAAAAAGAGAAGCATGGAAGAAGAAGAATGGAAGACGAAGATGGGAAGAGGAAGAATGGAAGAACAAGAAGGGAAGAAGAAGAATGGAAGAAGAAGATCGGAAGAAGAAGAATGGAAGAAGAAGATCGGAAGAAGAAGAATGGAAGAAGAAGATCGGAATAAGAAGAATGGAAGAAGAAGATCGAAAGAAGGAGAATGGAAGAAGAAGATCGGAAGAAGGAGAATGAAAGAAGAAGATCGAAAGAAGAAGAATGGAAGAACAAAATCGGAAGAAGTAGAATGCAAGAAGAAGATCGGAAGAAGAAGAATGGAAGAAGATCGGAAGAAGAAGAATGGAAGAAGAAGATTGGAAGAAGAAGATCGGAAGAAGAAGAATGGAAGAAGAAGATTGGAAGAAGAAGATCGGAAGAAGAAGAATGGAAGAAGAAGATCGGAAGAAGAAGAATGGAAGAAGAAGATCGGAAGAAGAAGAAATGAAGAAGAAGAATGGGAAAAGAAGAATAGAAGCGGTATCTCTTAAAACCTTTCACGAAACTAATTGCAATATTATTTTAGATATTAAAATGAAGGACGATGGTTGGAATCCTAGAGCGATTCCTATTACCGTAATATATCGTCTCTATTATAAAGTAATGAAAACCCAATTAGCTCCCCAGGCCTTATTAATATCTCCTAAAGATGAAACTACCCTCTTATTGGTAAATCCGGAAAGAGTAAATGCCTCGATCCCTCGGGTACTGAGACATGATGAGGTAACAAGTGGATTAAAATGGAGATTAGAAGACATACTACCTCCAATTCCTCCTACCCCTAGCGAAGTAGACGCTATAATAGAATTTAAATCAGGCGCAGTAGAAATTACCTTTGCTCCTTTAAGAGAAAACTTAAGAAGAGTGCGCTCTATGGCAAGATCTAAATTTAGTTTAACCAGACCATCCATAGATAGGCGAAGCTTTTCAATACCAAGAGGGTTGGTAATGCAAGGATTACATCCAGATCATACCATACCCACCCCTGAGTTTGAGCCCGAGGAAACCCATTATACCTCGGCTCGATCACAAGACTCACCAACTAAATCTGACTTTAGTCAGTTAAACGTAATAAAAACATTTGAAATTAATAAAAGAATGCTTCAAGAAGATTTCGTAAGTAATGCCAATAAAAAGAAAAAGGATTGGTTTTATAAAAATTTTAGTGATGAAGAACGGGCTAAAATAAGAGAAGAATATTATGACTATATTAATACCTACAAAATAAATGTGTTCTTCTTTAAATGGTTCGAACAAAATTATTTCCAAACGATAAAAGTTATAAAATCAGGAGAAAAAATATGGAAAACCGCTAAAGGAGAAGTCTGCAGTATCATTCCTCCTTTAGAGGAAGTGAAATTCCCAAATATTGAAAATAAAGAAGTCGTTGCCTCTCCCTTTAAAATGATAGGAGAAAAGAGAGAAATTCAAATAAAAGACATTCAAAATATTCATTCCCAATTAAATTACACCAACCAGCTTTTACATCAAATGGCAAAAACCGAACCCGAACCCGAAACTAAACTTCTTAACAGACAATCAGAAAGATTAGGAAAATCTTTGATAAAACCATTTAAATTCTCGGAAGATGAGTTAAAAGAATTAAAAATTGGAAGGGATGCAAATTCTGCATTAGATGAAATTAATAAAAAATTAGATGAGTTAAAAATTTCAAAAATAAATATTCTCACTGAAGAAGACGAATCAGTAAATAAAATAAATAGGGGAAAAACCCCACAAACATTTCCAACAAGTAGAAATTTTTATAAGAGACCCACTCTTCCCGACCTTCAGTTTGAAGAATGGGAATTAGAACACCCCTCTGCCTTTGACGGAAATGGAATAACCGAATGGAATATTGATGGTATGACCGACCATCAAATTCTTCGCAAAACCCATGAATTAACAATGGCCGCTTCAGCCTATAGGGTAAAGCATTCTGAAGAACAAACAATAAAATTAATAGTGGCCGGTTTTACTGGCATTTTAAAAGGATGGTGGGATAATTATATCAATTCAGAAAATAGGTTGTACATTACTACCTGCGTTAAAACCGAAGAAAATGGACAAATTCCCTTAATGGTAGAAACCTTGGTCATGGCCATTATTCATAACTTTATCGGAGACCCAAAGATTTTCGATGAAAGAACTTCAATTCTACTACATAATCTAAGGTGTCCAACTTTAGGAGACTTTAGATGGTATGTTGATAATTTTATGTCTATGGTTCTAACACGGGAAGATTGTCGAGAACCATACTGGAAAGAACGTTTTGTAGCAGGACTACCTTTAGTCTTCGCAGAAAAAGTTAAAGAGAATCTCCAAACAGAATACCCAGATACTACCCTAAAAGATCTTACTTATGGTAGGATTAGTGCTATGGTTAAAAACACAGGCATAGCATTATGCAACGCTGTGAAAATAGAAAACCGAATAAAGAAAAATCAACAATTAGGCATAAGAGAATTAGGAGATTTCTGTGCCCAATATGGGTATGAAAAGATAACTCCCCCGTCAAACTCCAGAAGAAAGGTAGTAAAACATAAAATTCAGAAAAATATTCCTAGAAAACCTTGGAATAAAAGGAGCTCTACTAAATTAATTCCAAAACCTAAAAATAATAGCCCAATTCAAAATACAAATAAAGTAATATGTTTTAAGTGTGGACGATTTGGCCACTACAAGAGAGATTGTAAAGTAAAAGAAAAAATTAATAGGTTAGATATGAGCGAAGAATTAAGAGAACAAATAGCTAAGATTTTATTGGAATCTTCTGATGAAGAAGAAGATATCATAGAAGAAATAAATGAAGATTCAGAAGAAGAGTCTATAGAAAATTGCGACGAAGAAAACTGCGGTGAAGAATGTAGTTGTCGCTATCAAATCAACGTAATATCTAGTGAGACAAAACGAGCCTTGGAAATGGTGGATTTAATAGAAAATCCCGAGGAAAAATTCCATTGGCTTACTAAGATAAAAAATGAGATTTTAGAAACAGAAGAACGAGAACAAAAGAAAGATAAGGAGATCTTTACAGGCTACAATTTTAACAAAATTCTTCAACGAGCAAAACAAGAGGAAAGAAAAATAACAATAAATGACCTTCATAAAGAAATAAAGATGTTAAAAGAGGAAATACGAATAATAAAACTAGATTTAATAAAGCTTCAAGACTCAACGTTGGGCCAAGACTTTGTAGCCCAAGTAAAAGCCTACCAACAAAAATGGTAGGTAAAAATAGCGTTAAAAATAGAAAACTCTTTTCATAAAGAGTTTACGACCCTAATAGACTCTGGAGCTGATTTAAATTGTATACAGGAAGGATTAATTCCTACTCAATACTATGAAAAAACAACTCAACAACTCTTTTCTGCTAATAGTACAAAATTAGAAGTAAAATACAAACTAACAAATGCACAGATATGTAATAACGGAAAATGTTATAGGACAGATTTTATCCTTGCTAAAGAACTAAACGAAGATATAATCTTAGGAACCCCCTTTCTAACACAAATATATCCTTTTTCCGTAACAGAGAAGGGAATATTAACAGGAAATATATTATTTAATTTCTTAGAACCAAGAAAAGAAAAAGAAATAAAAACCTTAAAAGACCAGGAAGAAGATTTTATTAGCCTAATAAAAAATAAAGATTCACAAATAAAGTTTCTGAAAAAAGAATTAAAGTATGAAAAAATAGAAAAAGATATAAAATTTAATAAGGATAAACTAGAAAAGATCACAAACCAATTTAAAATAGAAGTATGTGCTGAGATACCCACGACTTTTTGGGATAGAAAAACTCACGAAGTAAGTCTCCCATATAATGATGATTTTAAAGAAAAAGATATCCCTACTAAAGCAAAACCGGTTCAAATGAACCAAGAAACCCTGAAACTATGTAAAGAAGAAATTAAAAGGTTCTTGGATAAGAAATTAATAAGACCAAGCAAGTCGCCATGGAGTTGCGCGACCTTCTATGTTAATAACGCTAATGAAAAGGAAAGAGGAGAACCTCGCATGGTAATAAATTATAAACCCCTTAACAATGTATTAAAATGGATAAGATATCCTTTACCAAATAAACAGGAATTAATTAAAAATTTATACAATGCATTAATCTTTTCAAAATTCGATATGAAGTCTGGCTATTATCAGATTAAGATAAATGAAAAAGATAAATATAAAACAGCCTTTGTGGTCCCCTTTGGGCATTATGAATGGAACGTTATGCCTATGGGTTTAAAGAACCCTCCGTCCGAATTTTAAAACATAATGAATAATATACTACTACCATACTCAGAATTCGCGATAGTATATCTAGATGATGTACTAATATACTCTAATTCCCTGGAGCAACATTTAAAACATTTAAGAACCTTTAAAGATTTAGTAAAAAGAAATGGACTGGTAATATCTAGCAAGAAAATGACAATAGGCGAAACAAAAATTAGATTTTTAGGCCATGAAATATGGCAAGGTAAGATAACACCTATAACTAGGAGTATAGAGTTTGCAAAAAGGTTTCCAGATGAAATAACCAATAAAACCCAACTCCAAAGATTTTTAGGATGTCTAAATTATGTGTCAGATTTTATTCCTGAAATAAGAATACTTGCTAAACCATTATATAAAAGGTTAAGAAAAAACCCAACACCTTGGGAAACAAAACATACTATGGCTGTAAAGAAAATTAAAAACTTAGTAAATAACCTTCCCTGTCTAGGAATCCCAAATCCTGAAGCAGAGCTAATAGTTGAGACAGATGCCTCTGAATTAGGATTCGGAGGAATATTAAAATAAAAAATTATCCTGAACAGATAATGAAATATCATTCTGGAGCATGGAATGAAACGCAACAAAAATATAGTACGGTTAAAAAGGAAATTCTTTCCATTGTTTTATGTATAACAAAATTTCAAAATGATTTAATAAACAAACCATTTCTATTACGAATAGATTGCAAATCTGCTAAAGAAATTTTAGAAAAAGATGTTAAAAATATTGTTTCAAAATAGATTTTTGCCAGATGGCAAAGTATTTTGTCTTGTTTTGATTTTAAAATAGAATTTATAAAAGGAGTTAATAATTCCATTCCTGATTTTTTAACAAGAGAATTTTTGCAGGGAAATGTCAGATAAATCCAAATCCCGGGGATTGTCGTTAGACGACTTTGCCCCTCTACTTTCAAAAAAGATAACAGAAACAGGGACGAGTTCGTCCACCATGACAAAACCTTTTAAAAATCTAGATGGAAGGGTTCTTCCCCCATCCATTTCCTCCCAATCAAAATTCACCGTGTTAGGGACACTTCCCGACACTTCAAAAGATTCTCCAGTGGAATCAATATTAAAAGAATCCTGTGAACAAATGATGGTCCTGGAACCTCATATGGAAGATGAAGTAAATCCCTCTCAAATAATACCAAAATACTTATCTCCTCAGTGGGCTTGGATCCCATGGGAGTCCCCAAAGAAGACTAAGAAGTTCTACCAGCTAATTTTAATAGACTCCCAATCAGCGGAGATCACCCCTGTATTAGACAAAGATCACGTAACCACCTGTTTTTCAAAGTTACGTATTAAAAGGATCTTGACCGAAAAGGATTGGAATCAAAACCCCTTAACAGAAAAGCGATTTTCCCGGGTTTTTGAACCCACATCTTACACTTATTTTGATTACCAGCAGGCCTGGTATAAAATTTTATATGATACTAATAATTGACATTCATGGTGTAAGGACCTGTAAAATTAAATTGGAATAAAAGGAATATATTTTAAATGAATTCTAAGTATGTTTTTATTTAAAATAAAAAGGAAGGAAAGTGTAGCTTAGAAGACTATGAGATCGCCTGGTTAGTACATAATCGCCTGTCGCCTAGACTACACATGAACGCCAATCGCCTGCAGTGTACATGATCGCCAATCGCCTATGGTGCACATGATCGCCGAAAGTGCACTCAGTATGTGGTCAAGATACTGGATCAACCATAGTGGGTTCCAAAAACCACGCGTATCAAGGTGTGGGTTAAGCCTTAGATACGTTGTGCATGCGAAGCTCTATGCTTGAGCATAAGAAATTCTCCTTAGTGTTGCATGCATAGGCGCACGAGGAGTAGTGCTGATCTACTCTTGGAAATGTGAAGCTACCGACGTCACCAAGTCATGTGGAGATGATACCTTGGACGTAACATAGTGGGATGAAGAACCTTCAGCAAGGCGTGGCGATGTGTCGTCGGGCATCGCTAGGGCGCGAGGCATGCGGGCATCGCCAGGGCGTGAGACATGCGGGCATCGCTAGGGCGAGAGACATGCGGGCATCGCCAGGGCGCGAGACATGCGGGCATCGCCAGGGCACGAGACATGCGGGCATCGCCAGGGCGCGAGACATGCGAACATTGCCAGGGCGCGAGGCATGCGGGCATCGCCAGGGCGAGACATCGATCGTCTTCCAGAGAGAGAGATCGGTCATCTTCCAGAGAGAGACATCGATCGTCCTCCAGGGAGAGACATCGGTCGTCCGCCAGGATGAGTCATCGGTGGAAGGTTATCGCGCGATGTCGTGTTTCACACAGATAAGGTGGGATCCAGGCTCCCAGCATGAGACGTCCTGCACGCGCGACACGTAGACAGAAAAGGGTGTTTCAGAATAGTTAGCGTCAGAGAGTTGGTGTGCGCAGAACCCACGTGGTCATACTGTTCAAGGAAGTGTGCACGCAAGCTTTCCTGCAGAGTGGGTAGTGGCAGCGGCAATTGTGGACAAGTTGGTTTAGATTCAAAAACTCACTTCTGAGAGGCAAAGAACGTTGTAGTGGTTCAAGAGTGACAAAGTGAGTTTACCTTCATCCTTCTCTTTTCTCTTCTTCGTGTCGCGATTCAGGCATCCTCAAGCACCAGTACGACGAGCGACGACTGCCCTTGGACTCTTGGGAAGTTCTCTGCGAGTTTTCCGATCAGGACACTAAAGCAGAGTTCGGGTATCCTTAAGTTCGGTGGGTTAGAGCTCGTAGTGAGATTCTACGCAAGTCCAGGTAAGGGAAGCTAGCCTTATTTCCAACGAAAACCTTAAGTTAGATGATTTTGATGATGGGGCGACGTGGTCGCCGGTTTTCAACTGTTATTGCATAATCCCCTGTTTTTGGATGTGATCGCCGGTTTTAATGTTGTTTTCGAACTCCCCTGTTTTAGTGTCGCTTTGAACTTGTTGAGATTGAAATGAAAAATGTATATGCTATTCGAAAACCTGAACGGTGGTATGCTTGTTTTTGTGAGTGGGGTTGTTTAAGAAAAGATTCAAAGTATTCTATGATGGAATTGTTCTTTATGTGTGGTATGATGTATGGAATGTGGTGAATGTGGGATCAAGGCATAGTATTTTCAGGAAAGAAAATACCGTGTAAGATCGTGTAGAGTGTGCATTGACCGGTGATTCGTTTATTATGAGATATCCTGACTCTCTTGATATAATGGAATCATATAGATGAAGTTATTCAGGTGTTGAGAGTCGAAGGAGGTTCATATGTATGGGTGAGTTGTTTGAAAGAGAACGAGCTTGACCCGTTGTATGGATTAACCCTGTCATGCTAGGATAGTGATGATATTGAGATTCATTTATACGCTTGTGAATGTGTGTGATTTCACAGCGACCCTGTGAATGTGTGTGATTTCACAGTGGTGCAGTATGACAGGTGCAGATCTCTGAGTCTAGTCAATGCACGTGTCTTCCGGAAGTAGTGTCAAGTGTCTATGTGTGATGAGTCAATGGAAGTCTGACGTGAGAAATGAGAAACATTGAAATTGATAGACACTTGATGGATTATGTGAATTGAACGACTCTTGAGGAAATTGTGAAATATGTGATTACTTGATGGTCATGTGAAGGGAATGAGAAAGTTGATGGTTTTTACATGGGTGTCTTAAATTTGTTTTATCTTGATTTTAAGTTTCATATCTAAATTCTATTTAAAAATATCTAGCTTACCCTGCGTTTTGTTTTGTGCATGTTTTCTTAAACTTGTGATGATCGTGTATAATTTACACGGGAGCAGATGATGTTGCAGGAAGTAGAGCTCCTCAGTGAGTGGTCCCCGGAAGGAGATCGCCTGTTTTCTGTTTCTGTTAGGCGATCGCCTGTTTTCTGTTTCTGATAGGAGATCGCCTGTTTTCTGTTAGGAGATCGCCTATTTTCTGTTTTGCTGTTGATCCGGTCGGTCATCGGTAGTCGATGACATCAGCAGCAGTTGACCACGTGGACCATTCACAGGGTAACACGTGGTAGAGGATAGCAGGCGAATCAGGGAGGCGATCACTCAGAATGGTAATCGCCTGTCGCCTGTGATGATAAGTAATCGCCTATCGCCTTGAGGTGAGTAATCGCCTATCGCGTTGAGGATGAGTAATCGCCTATCGCCTTGAGGTGAGTAATCGCCTATCGCCTTGAGGATGAGTAATCGCTCATCGCCGGTATGGATCAGTAATCGCCTAGATTGCACATGATCGCCGTGTGCTAAGGTTAGGAGATCAGGTGGTCAGCAAGTCGCCGAAAGAGAACATCGCCGGGTGTTTGAGAAGACTTGGCAAGCACTTGTTGTATGGTCTAAGTACAGAGGATAAGTGGCATATCTGCCACCATGTGTAATGTGAGCTGCAATGCCCAGGGTTAACCAGCTCGCCATGTTAAGGTTGCGCCCAGAGTAGCCTGTGTACTAAGCTACTTCCTGTGTGGATAACTTAGTCGCAGGGGCACAGTGGAAGTAACGTTTCAGCTGCAGATACTCCAGATGGTGACACGTGTACGACCAGATGTTATCCACATGTCAAGAGGAATAACTGTCAGGAGAGAGAAAGACTCAGGTATATATACAAACTCTTAACGAAATTGAGAGGGGGTTTTTTTTACGGATTCTCACAGCTTACACATTGGAGAATTTACAGTTACACATGAGTCTCACAGAGAGATTCAGATATAGTTTTGGTGTTCCTGTTGCCTGACTTGAGCTTCGGAGCTACAACGGCCGCCAGAGGTGCTGTCTGTGTGTTTTGCAGGCAGCGTTTGGAGTTCCGGTGGTGGTTCTTGGAGCGTTCCTGCAGAACAGAGGGCTAGACGAAGGAGTGACGAGGCAATCCTCCACGTTCGAGTCAAGCGGCAGGATCAGCTGTATTTTGTTTAAGTTTTGGAAACTGACTGATTATGTATTAAACTCCCTGTGAGGAGAAATTTCATTATATATATATATATATATATATGTTCACTTCGATATTATTGTTTTACCTTTATTTCATTATATAAATATGAAAAGAATTTGGCGGGATGTTACACATGGTACATTTCTTTTGACCATGTAAATGTGTTGGATGGTAAGATTCCGGTATGTTTCTGTTCTTGCCGGTTGACCCGCCTGTCGGTTGACTCACGACACTCACACGCCTCCTTCCTCACGTTGATGTGTGCTTGGTTCTTTCGAAGCAATCTGCACCTGCAAAAGAGAAAGGGGGCGCCCTAGAGGCCGTTTGCACTCCGACGCTCAAGTCAGTGTAGGGCAAGTAACACCAAGTGTATTGAGTTTCTCTCTGTGTGTTTAGGTCTAGAAACTGTGTCCCTTTGTGAAGTATTTTACTGTCCCTTATATAGCCTAGGGTTTACTGCGCCGCTAGCCCTAATTAGGGTTTACTGCGCTGCTAGCCATATTTAGGGTTTACTGGAATACCCTTGCGCCGCTATCACCCAATCTTAGAGTAATCTAGCACATAAGGTTTCCTTCTCTGGAGTGCAAACTCTCACAGGGTGACCACTTGGGTGCCTCCTTGTGCACCTAGTCTCTGGGCCCACCCGTTCTGGGAGTGCCTTCACTGTTCACGTGCCATGCATGTAGCTTCACTGGGAAAACCCTAGCTCTGGTGAGTACTCATCCCCTCAGGACTCTACACCCAACTGTGCTCTCCCTGCTACCCGCATAGGCACTTCGTGATCCAGACCTCTCCTTACCTCTGGGCATGTTTACTGATAACTGGTCTTCCCCCAAGGCCGATGTCACCTCGTCTTCACCCAAGGCCGATGTCACCTCGCCATACTCTGAGTGGCGATGACACCTCAGCCCATCCTGGTGGTCTGACGACTACTCACGCTTCCCTGTGGGGACGCGCTGATGACTAATCACCCTTCTCTCAGGGGACACACCGACGACTGATCACCCTCTCTGAGGGGAATGACTGATCACCCTTCTCTAAGGGAACACACCGATGACTGATCACCCTACTCTGAGGGAACACACTGATGACTGATCACCCTCTAATGGGGTCCATTCCTCACGTGGCTTTGGCCCATACTGTGGGACCCATCTGACGTGGTTCGCCCTTTACTACCTGTTCTCGGTGTTCGAGGACTGGTCGGTACAGTTTCCAAGAATGGTTTTGTTGGGTGGGACCTATTAGAGCCATCTTCCCTCCTTAAGTGATAAAATATTACAACAACTATAAAGAGCTGAACCCCGACATGCTAGCACATTTAAAATTAATAACCTTTTGTTGTAAAATGGGAATAGGCTGGATTATGCAGCACGTTTATGAACTTCATCAACATAAGCCAATTCCATTTCCGAAACATCTCTGCTTAAAAATAAAAGTTTCGTGGTGGAAGAAATTCGATATAAAATTCTTAGACGAAAAGTTTCGTCGATGGAAAAATAAGTCCATATCTTCCCCAAAAACTCTAGAAAAGCAAGCCCACCAGAAGAAGCTTGCATCCTTAGCTAAAGGAAAGACAAAAGCAGAACTAAGAGCCACACTATTAGAGGCCTTATCTTCCTTTGGATCGGATAATGAAGATGAGGACGAGGAAGGAAGTTCAGATCCCTTCTACCAAAATGAAGATGACTGTTATGGCATCGACTTGTAAACGACAAGCCAGCACTGAAGGAGCATCTTGTCAAAAGCACTAAAAGTTAAGACAACACTCAAAGCGCATCTTGACAAAATAATAAAGTGGAGTTGGTTAATGGCCCGAAGGGTTACCAATTCAAGTTTCCACTCTCTTTACATGTTGTTGGAATCTTTTTCCTGCATGTTAATGAAGAGAGATATTGAAACACGCTTTATAAAAGATAAGATAAAAGAACACCACTCGGAAGAAGAAGAAAGGCAGAAGAAGAATGAATGGAAGAAGAAGATCAGAAGAAAAAGAATGGAAGAAGAAGAATGGAAGAAGAAGATCGATCGAAGAAGAAGAAGAAAGGAAAGAGAAGAATGGAAGTACAAGAATGGAAGAAGAAGATCGGATGAAGAAGAATAGAAGAAGAAGATCGGAAGAAGAAGAATGGAAGAAGAAGCTCGAAAGAAGAAGAATGGAAGAACAAGATCAGAAGAAGAAGAATAGAAGAACAAGAATGCAAGAAAACATCGGAAGAAGAAGAACGAAGTAGAGGAATGGAAGAAGAAGATTGGAAGAGAAGAACGGAAGAAGAAAAATGGAAGAAGAAGAATGGAAGAAGATGATCGGAATAAGAAGAATGGAAGAAGAAGATCAGAAGAAGAGGAATG
>JAAFYQ010000127.1:0-21644 GCA_013389735.1 Phaseolus lunatus | reverse complement strand
GAAGAACAGAAGAAATAGAATGGAAGAAGAAGATCGGAAGAAGAAGAATGGAAGAAGAAGATCGGAAGAAGAAGAATGGAAGAAGAAGATCGGAAGAAGAAGAATGGAAGAAGAAGATCGGAAGAAGAAGAATGGAAGAAGAAGATCGGAAGAAGAAGAATGGAAGAAGAAGATCGGAAGGAGAAGAATGGAAGAAGATGACCGGAAGAAGATGAAAGGAAGAAGAATAAAGGAAGAAGAAGATCGGAATAAGAAGATAGGAAGAAGAAGAAGAATGGAAGAAGATGAATGCAAGAAGAAGAATGGAAGAAGATGATCGGAAGATGAAGAATGGAAGAAGATGATCAGAAGAAGAAGAATGGAAGAAGAAGATCGGAAGAAGAAAAATGGAAGAAGATGATCAGAGGAGAAGATAGGAAGAAGAAGATCGGATCAAGAAGAATGGAGAAGAGATCGGAAGAAGAAGAATGGAAGTAGAAGATCAGAAGAAGAAGAATAGAAGAAGAAGAATGGAAGGAGAAGATCGGAGGAAGAAGATCGGAAGAAGAAGAATGGAAGAAGAAGATCGGAAGAAGAAGATCAGAAGAAGAAGAATGGAAGCAGATGATCGGCAGAAGATGAACAGAAGAAGTAGTGTAAGGACCTAGAAACTTTAATTGGAATGAAAGTGTTATATTTTAAATAATTTCAGAAGATGTTATTATTTAAAATACAAAGAGCTGGTAAACGAAGTTTCATAGTGGTCGGACCTCGGACGTCGCCCAAGATCTGAGGTCAGCTGGTAGAAGTCGGTCGGCTTACCATTGCAGTAACATAGTAGTCAGGTGCGATGACTTTATCGTGAGGTAATCACGTGGATGTGCTCGAGGAAGACATGTGGATCAAGAAGAGTAAAGGAAGAAAAGTGTAGCTAAGAAGTCTCCTATGTGATCGCCTGGTTAGTGCATGATCGCCTGCCGCCTATGGTGCACATGATTGCCGAAAGTGCACTCAGTATGTGGTCAAGGTACTGGATCAACTAGAGTGGGTTCCAACAACCACGCGTATCAAGGTGTGGGTTAAGCCTTAGATACGCTGTGCATGCGAAGCTCTATGCTTGAGCAAAAGAGATCGCCCTTAGTGTTGCATGCATGGGCGCACGAAGAGTGGTGCTGGTCTACTCTTGGAAATGTGAAGCTACCGACGTCACCGAGTCATGTGGAGATGATACTTTGGACGTAACATAGTGGAATGAAGAACCTTCGGGAAGGCGTGACGATGTGTCATCGGGCATCGCCAGGGTGCGAGGGATGCGGTCATCGCCAGGGCGCAAGGCATGCGGGCATCGCCAGACACGGGACATGCGATCATCGCCAGGGCGCGAGGCATGTGGACATCGGTGGTCCACCAGGGTGATACATCGGTCGTCCTCCAGGATAATCCATCGGTGGAAGGTCATCGCGCGAGATGTCATCAGTGGATAGTCATCGCGCGAGAGGTCATCGGTGGAAGGTCATCGCGCGAGATGTCATCAGTGGATAGTCATCGCGCGAGATGTCATCGGTGGATAGTCATCGCGCGAGAGGTCATCGGTGGAAGGTCATATCGCGAGATGTCATCAGTGGATAGTCATCGCGCGAGATGTCATCGGTGGATAGTCATCGCGCGAGATGTCATCGGTGGGATAGTCATCGCGCGAGAGGTCATCGGTGGAACGTTATCACGCGATGTCGAGTTTCACGCCGATAAGGTGGGACCCAGGCTCTCAGCATCAGACGTACTGCACGCGCGACACGTAGACAGAAAGGGTGGTTCAGAATAGTGACCTCAGAGTGTTAGCCTGCGCAGAGGCATGCGTAGTCGTACTGTTCAGGGAAGCGTACACGCAACCTTTCCTGCAGAGTGGGTAGAGGCAGCGGCATTCCTGGGCAAGTTGGCTTAGATTTAAACTCACCCCTGAGAGGTAAGAGACGAGAGGTGATTAGAAAGTGATTTAGAGAGTTAACGTTGGCTCCTTCTCCTCCAGATATCTCCTTCGCGCTGCGATTCTAGCATCTTCACACAAGAGTACGACGAGAGGCAGCACCATTAGAGCACCTGGGAGGTTCTCTGCAAGTCCTTCAACCAGACGCAAAAACAGAGCCAAGGCGTTGTTCAAGCTTCGTTGGGTTTCGGAGCTCCTGGTGTTTTGCGCAAGTCCAGGTAAGGGAAGCTAGACCTCTTTTTCCATACAAGCCACAATGTAGCTATCTCTGAAGTGGGGGCGACGTGGTCGCCATTTTTGTTTTCATCTGCGTAAAATGCTCTGTTCTTATGTGTTTGGGCGACGTGGTCGCCGGTTTTATATACAGTCTTCGAAACACCCTGTTTTTTTTGAACTAGATCGCCGGTTTTGGCGCTGTTTTACGAAATCCCCTGTTTTAGTGTCGCTTTGAGCTTGTTTGTGACTGATATGTGAAATGCACGCGTTTTTGGAAAAAGTCTGAACCTGGATACGTTTGTTGCTGTGGTTGAGATCGTTCATTTAAGTATTGTATGGTGCGTTGGGCGAATTGATGATCTTTAACTGTCCTGTGTGGACTTTGCTTGCTGTCCTGTGTGGACCTTGGTTGCTGTCCTGTGTGGACTTTGCTTGCTGTCCTGTGTGGACCTTGGTTGCTGTCCTGTGTGGACTTTGCTTGCTGTCCTGTGTGGACCTTGGTTGCTGTCCTGTGTGGACTTTGCTTGCTGTCCTGTGTGGACCTTGGTTGCTGTCCTGTGTGGACTTTGCTTGCTGTCCTGTGTGGACCTTGGTTGCTGTCCTGTGTGGACTTTGCTTGCTGTCCTGTGTGGACCTTGGTTGCTGTCCTGTGTGGACTTTGCTTGCTGTCCTGTGTGGACCTTGGTGGCTGTGCTGTGTGGACTCCGGTTGCTGTCCTGTGTGGACTTTACAGTGGTATGGTAAGTGTCTATGTGTGTTAAATCAGTGGAAGTCCGACGTAAGAAATGAGAAACTTTATAATTTTATGTGGGTATATGGAATTTGTTTTATCCTGATTTTTATGTTCATACTTAAACTTTTTTTTTAAACCATCTAGCTTACCCCTTTTCTTTTGTATTGCTCTGTGGCTGTTTTCTTTTAAAACTGTGATGATCGTGTGTTTTACACGGGAGCAGATGATGTTGCAGGAAGTAGAGCTCCTTAGAAAATTGTCGCTGGAAGGAGATCGCCTGTTTTCTTTTCTGTTGGGTGATCGCCCCTCTTGCTGTTTTATAATAGGAGATCGCCTTTATGATAGGAGATCGCCCTTCTTATAGGAGATCGCCCTTTTTGCCAGGAGATCGCCCTTCTGCCAGGAGATCGCCTATCTGTCTTATGTATTGTAATTCGTTTACGTTTTTAATGGAGAAGTGATCGTTTGTATTAAACTCCCTGTGAGGAGAAACCTTATTCTCATATATAAAATTTTAATTCACTTCAATCCATTTGTTACTTTTATTTTCATTATCTAAATACATATGTATAGTATTTTGGCAGGATGTTACAAGTAGAATGGAAGAAGAAGATTGGAAGAAGATGAATGGAACAAGAAGATCGAAAGAAGAAGAATGGAAGAAGATAATCGGAAGAAGAAGAATAGAAGAAGAAGATCGGAAGGAGAACAATGGAAGAAGAAGATCGGAAGAAGAAGAAAGGAAAAAGAAGAGTGGAAGAAGAAGATAGGAAGAAGAAGAATGGCAGAAGAAGATCGGAAGAGGAAGAAATGAAGAAGAAGATCGGAAGAAGAAAAATGGAAGAATATGATCAGAAGAAGAAGAAAGGAAGAAGAAGATCGGAAGAAGAAGAATGGAACAAGAAGATCGGAAGAAGAAGATCGGCAGGAGAAGAATGGAAAAAGAAGATCGGAAGTAGAAGAATGAAAGAAGAAGATTAGAACAAGAAGAATGGAAGAAGATGATCGGAAGAAGAAGAATGGAAGAAGAAGAATGGAAGAAGAAGAACGTAAGAAGAAGATCAGAAGAAGAAGAATGGAAGAAGAAGATCGAAAGAAGAAGAATGGAATGAGTGGAAGAAGAAGATCGGAAGAAGAAGAATAGAAGAAGAAGATCGGATAAAGAATAATGAAGGAAGAAGATCGGAAGATGAAGAATGGAAGAAGAAGATCGGAAGAAGAAGAATTGAAGAAGATGATCGGAATAAGAAGAAAGGAAGAAGAAGATCGGAAGAAGAAGAATGGAAGAAGAAGATTGGAAGAAGAAGAATGGAAGAAGAAGAATGGAAGAAGAAGATCACAAGAAGAAGAATGGATGAAGAAGATCGGAAGAAGAAGAAGAATGGAACAAGAAGATCGAAACAAGAAAAATGGAAGAAGAAGATCGGAAGAAGAAGAATGGAAGAAGAAGATCACAAGAAGAAGATCGGAAGAAGAAGAATGGAACAAGAAGATCGAAAGAAGAAGAATGGAAGAAGATGATCGGAAGAAGAAGATCAGAAGAAGAAGAATGGAAGGAGAAGAATGGAGGAAGATGAATGGAAGAAGAACATCAGAAGAGGAAGAAATGAAGAAGAAGAGTGGAAGAAGAACAATGGAAGAAGAAGAACGGAACAAAAAGAACGGAAGAAGAAGATGGGAAGAAGATGAACGGAAGAAGAAGATCGGAAGAAGAAGAACAGAAGAAGAAGATACGAAGAAGAAGAATGGAAGAAGAAGATCGGAAGAAGAAGAATGGAAGGAGAAGATCGGAAGAAGAAGAATGGAAGAAGAAGAATGGAAGAAGAAGATCGGAAGAAGAGGAATGGAAGAACAAGAGTGGAAGAAGAAGAAGATCGGAAGAAGAAGAATGGAAGAAGAACATCGAAATAAGAAGAATGGGAGAAGAAGATCGGAAAAAGAAGAATGGAAGAACAGGAGTGGAAGAAGAAGAATGGAAGAACAAGGGTGGAAGAAGAAGATCAAAAGAAGAATGGAAGAAGAAGAGTGGAAGAAGAAGAATGGAAGATGAACAACGGAAGAAGAAGATCGGAAGAGGAAGAATGGAAGAAGAATGGAAGAAGAAGTTCGGAAGAATAAGATCGGCAGAAGAAGATCGGAAGGAAAGAAAGGAAGAAGAAGATCGGAAGAAGACGGAGGGAAGAAGAAGATCGGAATAAGAAGAATGGAAGAAAAAGATCGGAAGATGAAGAAGGGAAAAAGAAGAACAGAAGAAGAAGATTGGAAGAAGAAGAACGAAAGAAGAAGATTGGAAGAAGAAGATCGGAAGAAAAAGAATAGAAGAAGAATATCGGAAGAAGAAGAATGCAACGAGAAGATCGGAAGAAGAAGAATGGAAGTAAAGATCGGAAGAAGAGGAATGGA
Organism: Phaseolus lunatus; assembly: GCA_013389735.1. Lineage (NCBI taxonomy): Eukaryota > Viridiplantae > Streptophyta > Magnoliopsida > Fabales > Fabaceae > Phaseolus > Phaseolus lunatus. The sequence goes on along the minus strand of JAAFYQ010000127.1, from coordinate 16,329 downwards.
AGAACAAGAGTAGAAGAAGAAGATCGGAAGAAGAAGAATGGAACAGAAGATCGGAAGTAAAGAAAAGGAGAAGAAGATCGGAGGAAGAAGAAAGAAAGAAGAACATCAGAAGAAGAAGCAGGGAAGAAGAAGATCGGAATAAAAAGAATGGAAGAAGATGATCGGAAGAAGAAGAATGGAAGAAGAAGATCGCAAGAAGAAGAATGGAAGCAGAAGATCGGAAGAAGAAGAATGGAAGAAGAAGATCGAAAGAAGAAGAATGGAAAAAGAACATCGGAAGAAGAAGAATGGAAGAAGAAGATCGGAAGAAGAAGAATGGAAGAAGAAGATCAGAAGAACAAGATTGGAAGAAGAAGAATGGAAGAAGAAGATCGGATTAAGAAGAATGGAAGAAGAAGATCGGAAGAAGAAGAATGGAAGAAGAAGATCGAAAGAAGAAGAATGGAACAAGAACATCGGAAGAAGAAGAATGGAAGAAGAAGTTCGGAAGAATAAGATCGGCAGAAGAAGAATGGAGAAGAAGATCGAAAGGAAAGAAAGGAAGAAGAAGATCAGAAGAAGAAGAATGCATCAAGAAGATCCGAAGAAGAAGAATGGAAGAAGAAGATCGGAAGAAGAAGAATTGCAGAAGAAGATCGAAAGAAGAAGAATAGAAGGGGAAGAACGAAAGAAGAAGAACGGAAGAAAAAGATCGAAAGAAGAATGGAAGAAGAAGATCGGAAGAAGAAGAATGGCAGAATGAGATCGGAAGAAGAAGAGTTGAAGAAGAAGATCGGAAGAATAAGATCAGAAGAAGAAGAATAGCTTAAGAACATTGGAAGAAGAAGAATGGAAGAAGAAGATCGGAAGAAGATGATCAGAAGAAGAAGATCAGAAGAAGAAGAATAGAAGAAGAATATCAGAAGCAGAAGAGTGGATGAAGAAGATCGGAAGTAGAAGAATTGAAGAAGAAGAATGGAACAAGAAGAATGGAAGAAGAAGAACGGAAGAAGAGGATCGGAAGAAGAATAATGGAAGCAAATTTTCGGAAGAAGAAGAATGGAAGAAGAAGATCGGAAGAAGAAGCACAGAAGAAGAAAATTGGAAGAAGAAGAATTGAAGAAGAAGATCGGAAGAAGAAGAATGGAAGAAGAAGATAGGAAGAAGAAGAATGGAAGAAGAATAATGGTAGAAGAAGAATGGAAGAAGAAGATAGGAATAAGAAGAATGGACGAAGAAGATCGGAATAAGAAGAATGGACGAAGAAGATGGGAATAAGAAGAATGCAAGAAGAACATCGGAAGAAGAAGAACGAAGAAGAAGAATGGAAGAAGATCGGAAGAAGAAGAATGGAAGAAGAAGAATGCAAGAAGCAGATCAGAAGAAGAAGAACAGAACAAGAAGAATGCAAGAAGAAGATCACAAGAAGAAGAACGAAACAAGAAGAATGCAAGAAGAAGATCCGAAGAAGAAGAATGGAAGAAGAAGATCGGAAGAAGAAGAATGGAAGAAGAAGAATTGAAGAAGAAAATCAGAAGAAGAATGGAAGAAGAAGATAGAAAGAAGAAGAATGGAAGAAGAAGATCGGAAGAAGAAGAATGGAAGAAGAAGATCGGAAGAAGAAGATCGGAAGAAGAAGAATGGAAGAAGAAGTACGGAAGAATAAGATCGGTAGTAGAAAAATGCATAAGAATATCGGAAGGAAAGAAAGGAAGAAGAAGATCGGAAGAAGAAGAATGAAAGATGATGAATGGAAGAAGAAGATCGGAAGAAGAAGAATGGAAGAAGAAGAATGGAAGATGAAGAATGGAAGAAGAAGAATGGAAGATGAAGAATGGAAGAAGAAGATCAGAAGAAGAAGAAGAATGGAAGAAGAAGAATTGTAGAAGAAAATCAGAAGAAGAATAATGGAAGAAGAAGATTGGAAGAAGAAGAATGGAAGAAGGAGATCGGAAGAAGAAGAATGGAAGAAGAAGAATGCAAGAAGAAGATCGGAAAAAGAAAAATGGAAAGAGAAGAATGGAAGAAGAAGAATTGAAGAAGAAAATCAGAAGAAGAAGAATGGAAGAAGAAGATCAGAAGAAGAAGAATGGAAGAAGAAGATCAGAAGAAGAAGAATGGAAGAAGAAGATCAGAAGAAGAAGAATGGAAGAAGGAGATCTGAAGAAGAAGAATGGAAGAAGAAGAATGCAAGAAGAAGAACGGAAAAAGAAAAATGGAAAGAGAAGAATGGAAGAAAAGGAATTCAAGAAGAAGATCCGAAGAAGAAGAATGGAAGAAGAAGATCGGAAGAAGAAGAATGGAAGAAGAAGAATTGCAGAAGAAGATCGAAAGAAGAAGAATAGAAGAGGAAAAACGAAAGAAGAAGAACGGAAGATGAAGAATGGAAGAAGAAGATCGAAAGAAGAAGAATGGAAGAAGAAGATAGGAGGAAAAAGAACGGAAGGAAAAGATCCGAACAAGAAGAAGGAAGAAGAAGATCCGAAGAAGAAGAATGGGAGAAGAAGATCCGTAGAAGAAGAATGGCAGAAGAAGATCCGTAGAAGAAGAATGGAAGAAGAAGATCCGAAGAAGAAGAATGGACGAAGAATAATGGAAGAAGAAGAATGGAAGAAGAAGATCGAAATAAGAAGAATGGAAGAAGAAGATCGGAAGAAGAAGAACTGAAGAAGAAGAAGATCGGAAGAAGAAGTATGAAAGAAGAAGATCGTAAGAAGAAGAATGGCAGAAGAAGATCGGAAGAAGAAGAATGGCAGAAGATGATCGGAAGAAGAAGAATGGAAGAAGAAGATCGGAAGAAGAACAAGAGAAACTTAAGAAGAAGATTGGAAGAAGAAGAATGGAAGAAGAAGAACGGAGGAAGAAGAAGAAGAACTGAAGAAGAAGATCGGAAGAAAAAGAATTGAAGAAGAAGAATGGAAGAAGAAGAATGGACGAAGAAGATCGGAAGAGGAAGAAGGGAAGAAGAATATCAGAAGAAAAAGAATGGAAGAAGAAGAAGAATGGAAGAAGAAGATCGGAAGAAGAAGAATGGAAGAAGAAGATCGGTTGAAGAAAAATGGAAAAAGAAGATCCGAAGAAGAAGAACTGAAGGAGAGGATCAGAAGAAGAAGAAGAATGAAAAAGAAGATCGGAAGAAGAAGAATGGAAGATGAAGAACTGAAGAAGAAGATCGAAAGAAGAAGAATCGAAGAAGAAGAAGAAGCTGAGAAGAGGAAAAATGGAGGAAGAAGATCGGAAGAAGAAGAATGGAAGATGAAGAACTGAAGAAGAAGATCGAAAGAAGAAGAATGGAAGAAGAAGATCGGAAGAAGAAGAATGGCAGAAGAAGATCGGAAGAAGAAGTATGGTAGAAGAAGAATATCGGAACAAGAAGAATGGATGAAGAATGGAAGAAGAAGATCAGAAGAAGAAGAATGGAAGAAGAAGTTCGGAAGAAGAGGAATGGAAGAAGAAGATCGAAAGAAGAACAATGGAAGAAGAAGAAGATCGAAAGAAGAACAATGGAAGAAGAAGAAGATCGAAAGAAGAACAATGGAAGAAGAAGAAGAACTGAAGGAGAAGATCGGAGGAAGAAGAACTGAAGGAGAAGATCAGAACAAGAAGAATGGAAGAAGAAGATCCGAAGAAGAACAACTGAAGGAGAGGGTCAGAAGAAGAAGTATGGAAGAAGAAGAACAGAAGAAGAAGATGGGAAGAAGAAGAACAGAAGAAGAAGATCGGAAGAAGAAGAATGGCAGAAGAAGAATGGAAGAAGAAGATGAAGAAGAAAAAGATTGGAAGAAGAAGAATGGAAGAAAAAGAATTGAAGAAGAAGATCTGTAGAAGAAGAATGGAAGAAGAAGATCGGAAGAAGAGGAATGGAAGAAGAAGATCAGAAGAAGAAGAAGAATGGAAGAAGAAGATCAGAAGAAGAAGAATGGAAGAAGAAGATTGGAAGAAGAAGAATGGAAGAAGAAGATCTAAAGAAGAAGAATGGAAGAAGAAGATCTAAAGAAGAAGATTGGAAGAAGAAGATCTAAAGAAGAAGAATGGAAGAAGAAGAATGGAAGAAGAAGATCAGAAGAAGAATGGAAGAAGAAGATCGGAAGAAGACGAAGGGAAGAAGAAGATCCGAAGAAGAAGAAAGGAAGAAGAAGATTGGATGAAGAAGATCGGAAGAAGAAGAATGGAAGAAGAAGATCGGAAGAAGACGAAGGGAAGAAGAAGATCCGTGTAAGGACCTATAGATTTATTTGGAATAGAAGTGATAGATTTTAAATAATTTTTGAGTATGTTATTATTTAAAATAAAAAGGACATAAAAATAGAAAATTATCATAGTGGTCAGACCTTGGACGTCGCCTAAGGTCTGGGGTCAGCTGGTAGAGGGCGATCGGTTGACCATTGTACCAACCAAGTAATCAGGTGCGATGACTTTATCGTGAGGTAATCACGTGGGCGTGCTTGAGGTGGGGAGGCACGTGAAGCCAGAAGGGTAAGAGAAAGGAAGGTGTAGCTTAGGAGTCGACGAGATCGCCGTTTGTTGAAGAAGGCGGCGACCTTCGACTTCCCCCGTATGAAACCGCCAATCGCCCATGGTGTACATGATCGCCGAAAAGAGCACATCGCCGAGTATTCGAGAAGACTTGGTAAGCACTTAGTATGTGGTCTAAATGATGGAGGAGGGCCAAGCACATCTAGCCAAGGAAGCCAAGGCCCAAACCAAGAAGACCGTCTAGACCAAGAGGCGCGTCTAGCTCCAAGAAGTGAGCGTCTAGAACGTGAAGGAGGGAGGCTATCCATGGACCTAGACCGTCTAGGACCTCTCACAAGATCCATGGCTAAACATATCCAAGCACACATAGAAGAAGCCACGGATGGAAGAGAGAGATCCTTGTACATGTTTCATAAAGGCCCAAAGGGGGAGGGGGTGCTTAGTAGATTAGTGTAGTGTAGAAAGTAAAACTTGCTCACTTAGGGGTGTGCTATCAAAAAGGTGCCCTTAGCAATAGAAGGAGGGGTGTGCTAGCAAATAGGTGCCTTTAGCAAAAGAAGGAGGGGTGTACTATCAAATGTTGCATTTTTGACCTATCTTCTAGAATATTAGGATGATGGTGTGGTTTGACTAAAGTCAATACCCTAGGCAGCCCCCACTTTTTGTATTTCCATCCCTACCCTTTAAGCTTGCTCACCAAGGCTCCTAAATCTATAAATAAGGAGGCCTACCTCATGTATTTTCAAGTTTATTTTGAGTAATGTTATGCTGCCATTTTTTGTGCACAAGCTTTACTCCTCCTAGAAATCTAGGCTATAAACTTCAATCCTTTCACCTTCTCCCTTGAGCTGGCCGAACCACTCAACCCATACTCACCATGCACCTTCAAGACCAACACAACTCCTAGGAGGGTCTTGTTTCACTCATCCATTGCTTCCGCTCCATCTATTTCTACTTTGATTCAAGAAGAACACATGAAAATGCCATCATTTGGTATCATGAGCTTTTGGTTCTTCAAGATGAGTAGCTTGTCTTTTTAAATTTTCAGTTCTTCTTTATTTTCATCTTGTCATTTCAATTCCATAATTGTCTTGCTGTTTTTTACATTTTAAATTGTTCTTGGTGTGCTTATGGAAGATCCAACCGAAGCACATGTGTTCAATTGATCTTGAACATTTTCTTGTGCAATTGTGATAGGATTCCTTACACATTGAGTGGCTGTTTTCTTTTAGGAATTTGAGTCTTTATTGCTTTCTTATAATTGCTTCATATTATGCTTTGAGTCTTTATTTTCTGAATCTATAAATGTTGTGTCAAGTCATGTGAATCCATAATTGTCATCAATTCTTAGTAGTCCTATTTTTTTGGCTTGATTGTTTCTTGTTTTTGGGTCTCTTTAAGTTGCCTTAATCTGCTGTTATTTTTTGATCCTTTGCTGCCTTTTTAATTTTAGTTTGAGTTCATAATTGTGTCTTAGTTCTTACACAATTTCCTTCTTACATTTCCTTTGTGTTAAATTTTGGTATCTTGCTTTTTTTTTTTTTTTTCCAGTTTTCCAGATTTCCCCTGTTTCTCTCTCTGTCTGGCTGTTTTTTTGTTTCAAAAATTATTTCCACTCATAGGAAATTTGTGATTCTCTGGAAAATGCAAGTTTGAAGTGTTACAAAAAGGACAAAAAAAGAATCAGATCAAAAAAGGCAACAGAAAAGATATGATAAATCTTACAAAATCAGAGTGCAAACCTTGAGCGCTCCAGCTGGCCTAACTGCACACCAAATTTGCAAAAATTATTAAAAAAAAATGGTGCATGCGTTTTAGGCGATTCCAAAGCCATTGTTTAGATAAGATCCTGAATTTTTCTTGCATATAAATTTCAGAGACAAATTTTAAAAATACAGCTCAGCATAAATCGGGGAACAAACACGTTTTCTGGCCCACAACATTTTTCAGTGGTGCTGTTTTTTTTTATTTGGTCATCTAATCTAGTGCTTTTCTTTAGGTATTCCTTTTGTGTGCCAACTTTTATTGAGTACCTTTAATTGTTTGCTTTAATTTCTTGACTCTCTTTCTAAGTTGTCATATTATAAATCCTTTTGGTGGTACTGTTTTTATTCAATTAAATTTGTTTCTTGCTTTTGTTTCTTGACCTCTCTTTTGGGTGCTGGAATTTAATTCTCCTTGGTGCATATGTGCATGGAACTTGACTTGGTTTAGGTTTAGCTCTTGTGAATAGGTGCTGGAAAATTGGAGAATTAAAGCCATCATTTTAAGGAGGAGACAAAGCTAAAGCCGAAACAAGGTTGCTTGAAACAAACAATACAAACACCTAGAAGATCAAAAATTCAAGACAACAAGGAAGTGCACTAACCCAAAAGAGGATCAACAAAGGGAGTCTTCTTTTCCTTTGCAACTTGGTTTATTGTTAATTACCTCTTTAATTACGTTTAGACGGTGAGTGTGTCTTCAAGGGCTCAAAGTGTCCAAGAAGCCTCACCTAGGGCCGAATAGCATAGTAAATTTTTTTTTTTACTTAGTAATTTGTTGCTTGTTTGAACTTGTTTTCTATTGTTTTGGTAGAAACGTTTTGCATGATTAGTTTAGTTTAATTTTGTGCTAAAACTGACTAGTTTGTTGCATATTTTTTTTTAGCTTACATAGTTTTATTGCTTTTTGATTTCTCAACTTCTTGTGTTTTAAGTGTTTCACTAAGAGAAATTTTTGTGTGAAGGCATTGGAGACTAGTTTTTGGCAAGGAAAAGGCTTGGTACTTAAGTAGTCCTTTGAGATTAACCTCCCTTACCTGGAAAACTACCTTCTGTATCTTCCCTAATCTTTCTCAAAGTAAAAACGCCTAAATACACAAATGTATAGCCATGTCTTCTTCTTCTAAATCTCCAAAGTCTATAGAATGTGAAGTAAAATCTTTGAAAACCCTTTTGAAAGAGGTATCCCAAGCGGTACAATTAATCTCTTTTAGGCAAGTGGAGAATGAAAACAAGATTAATGAGTTGGCTAGAGCTCAAGAAGAGAAATCCCAAAAATCTCAAAAATCAAAAAAAACAAATACTCATGCATCACAAAGCATTGCAACTCTAGGGGAGGGAAGCCTTAGAATTAATGACTACTACCAACCACCCCCTAGAAGAACTAGGCAAAGGGAACAAGAGGTGCCAAGGGAAACTAGAGTAGACCTACCTCATTTTCATGGAAAGGAAAATGTAGAAATATATCTAGATTGGGAGATGAAGGTAGAGCAACTCTTTGCTTGCCATAGGGTAAGTGAGGAACGAAAAGTACCCTTAGCCACCCTTAGTTTCCAAGGAAATGCCATGTATTGGTGGACCTCTTTAGAAAGAGACCGACGTCTTCATAGGGAACCTCCCATAGAATATTGGAATGACCTTAGGGGAGCCCTAAGACGTCGACATATACCTTCTTACTACCATAGGGAGTTGATGGACAAGCTCCAAAGACTCCAACAAAAGAATATGAGTGTAGAAGAGTATAGGCAAAGGATGGAGCTCTATATGATGAGAGCCTCTATTAGAGAGGAAGAGGAAACCACCATATCTAGGTTCCTTAGTGGCCTATCACTTGAGATAAGAGATAGAGTAGAGCTCTTACCTTATCAAGACTTGAATGATTTGGTTCAACTTTGCATTAAAGTTGAGCAACAAAATTTGCGCAAAACATCAAGTCAAAAGGTGAGCCCCTATTCTAACTTTTATCCCAAGAGAGAGTTTAAAAGGGAGGGTAGTACATCTAAGGAAAAACCAAAAGAACCTACCAAACCCTTCACCAAAGAAACCTCAACCCCACCCATCCGAGCTAGAGATGTTAAATGTTTTAAGTGCTATGGTAGGGGGCATGTGCAAGCACAATGTCCAAACCAAAGGACTTTGTTTCTTAAAGGTGTAGACGAATACACTAGTGGCGAGGATGAGCTTAGTGAGAAAGAGGAAGGGGGAGAGGATGAGAGGGTAGCTCCATTAGAGGGAGAATTGCTTATGATTAGGAGAACCCTCAACAATCACCCTAGCACATCCATTGAAACACAAAGGGAGAACATATTTCATACAAGATGCAATGTTTTAGAAAATATATGTTCCCTCATTGTGGATAGTGGATCTAGTTGTAATTGTTGTAGTGCTAGGATGGTTGAAAAGCTTAAGCTACAAGTGGTTCCTCACCCAAAACCTTACAAACTTCAATGGCTTAATGAAAATGGGGAACTACATGTAGATAAGCAAGTGGAAATCAAGTTTTCCATAGGGAACTACAAAGATAAAGTTTTATGTGATGTAGTGCCTATGGAAGCTTGCCATATCTTATTAGGGAGGCCATGGCAATTTGACAAGAAAACCTTGCATGATGGTCTCACTAACGAGATTTCCTTCACCCATAAATATAAGAAGTTTGTACTTAGTCCTTTACCACATTCTCAAGTGGTGAAAGACCAAATACAAATGAAACAAAAGAGGGATGAGGAAAACAAAAAAAAAAAGAGTGCTAGAAAAAGAGAAAATCCTTAGGGATAGGAAGGCGTGGGAGAAGAGTGTTCCTTCCCACAAGGTTGGTCTACAAGAAAAGCCTTTTGAAAATGTTTTAGAAAACTTGCTTCTTGTTGAACAACCAAGCCTTATCTTTTGTAAAGGAGCACTTACATGCACTGCCACAAGTAATGAACTCATGGTTTTACCTCCTCAAATAGAAAACCTTTTGAGTGAATTTGACGATCTATTCTCACAAGAAGAACCCAATGGGCTTCCTCCTCTTAGGGGGATAGAACATCAAATTGACTTCATTCCGGGGGCAAGCCTACCAAATAGGCCTGCTTATAGAACCAACCCCGAGGAAACAAAGGAGATAGAATCACAAGTTCAAGACTTGTTGGAGAAGGGTTGGGTTCAAAAGAGTCTAAGCCCTTGTGCTGTACCTGTCTTGTTGGTGCCCAAAAAAGATGGAAAATGGCGCATGTGTTGTGATTGTAGAGCAATCAACAACATCACCATCAAGTATAGGCATCCAATCCCAAGGCTTGATGATATGCTTGATGAATTGCATGGGTCAACTCTATTCTCCAAAATTGACCTTAAAAGTGGATATCACCAAATTCGAATCAAGGAGGGTGATGAGTGGAAAACCGCTTTTAAGACCAAATTTGGATTATATGAGTGGTTGGTGATGCCCTTTGGACTCACTAACGCTCCAAGCACATTCATGAGGCTTATGAATCACACCTTGAGGGATTGTATAGGTAAATATGTAGTAGTTTACTTTGATGATATCTTAGTATATAGTAAAACCCTAGAAGACCATCTAAGTCACCTTAGGGAAGTCTTTCTAGTTCTTAGGAAAAATAGTCTTTTTGCAAATAGGGATAAGTGTACCTTTGGTGTAGATAGTGTAGTCTTTTTAGGCTTTATAGTAAACAAAAAGGGGGTGCATGTAGATCCCGAGAAAATCAAAGCCATCCAAGAGTGGCCAACTCCACAAAATGTAAGTGATGTAAGAAGTTTTCATGGGTTAGCTAGCTTCTATAGAAGGTTTGTGCCTAATTTTTCTAGCCTAGCTTCGCCTTTGAATGAACTTGTTAAAAAAGATGTTGCATTTTGTTGGAATGAAAAGCATGAGCAAGCCTTTCAAAGGCTAAAAGCTCAACTCACCAATGCACCCATCCTATCTCTCCCAAATTTTTCCAAAACTTTTGAGATAGAGTGTGATGCATCGGGAGTAGGCATAGGCGCGGTATTGTTGCAAGGTGGACACCCCATTGCTTATTTTAGTGAAAAACTCCATGGTGCCACCCTCAACTACCCCACTTATGACAAAGAGCTCTATGCTCTTGTGAGAGCCCTAAAGACTTGGGAACACTATCTTGTGTCCAAAGAATTTGTTATCCATAGTGATCACGAGTCTTTAAAATATTTAAAGGGCCAACACAAGCTCAATAAGAGACATGCAAAATGGATGGAATTTCTTGAACAATTTCCTTATGTAATCAAATACAAGAAAGGAAGCACCAATATAGTGGCCGATGCTCTTTCAAGACGCCACACACTCTTTTCAAAATTGGGTGCCCAAATTCTTGGATTTGACCACATAAGAGAGCTTTACCAAGAAGATCAAGAACTTTCATCCATCTATGCCCAATGTCTACATAGAGCGCAAGGAGGTTACTATGTGTCCGAGGGATATCTTTTTAAAGAAGGAAAACTTTGCATTCCTCAAGGAACACATAGAAAACTCCTTGTCAAAGAATCACATGAAGGGGGACTCATGGGCCATTTTGGAGTTGACAAGACTCTAGATCTTTTGAAAGCAAAATTTTGTTGGCCACACATGAGGAAAGATGTCCAACGCCATTGCTCTAGATGTATCTCATGTTTAAAAGCAAAGTCTAGAACAATGCCGCATGGACTCTACACCCCTTTGCCGATTGCAAATGCTCCTTGGGAAGACATTAGCATGGATTTCATTTTAGGACTTCCTAGGACTGCAAGAGGCCATGACTCTATCTTTGTGGTAGTGGACCGTTTTAGCAAAATGTCTCACTTTATTCCATGCCACAAAGTAGATGATGCTCAAAATATTTCTAAACTCTTCTTTAGAGAAGTGGTGAGACTCCATGGTCTCCCTAGAAGTATAGTGTCCGATAGAGATCCCAAGTTTATAAGTCACTTTTGGAAAACTCTTTGGGGTAAACTTGGAACAAGACTACAATTTTCAACTTCTTGTCATCCTCAAACGGATGGGCAAACCGAAGTAGTCAATAGATCTTATGGAACTATGCTTAGGGCTATCATGAAGGGCAGCCACAAATCTTGGGATGAGTACCTTCCCCACATTGAATTTGCTTACAATAGAGTAGTTCACAAGACTACTAATGCTTCTCCTTTTGAGGTAGTATATGGTTTTAATCCTCTCACGCCCATGGATTTACTTCCCCTTCCTAATCCACAAGATTTTGTGCATAAGGAAGGAGTAATCAAGGCTGATTTTGTCAAGAAAATGCATGAGAAGATTAAAATTCAAATACAACAACAAAATGAGAAGTACACAAAACAGAACAACAAAGGGAAGAGAGAAATAATTTTTGAGGAAGGAGACTTAGTTTGGCTTCATCTTCGAAAAGATAGATTTCCAAATCAAAGGAAGTCCAAACTAAGTCCCCGAGGTGATGGACCCTTCCAAGTCCTTAAGCGAGTCAACAACAATGCGTATAAATTGGACCTACCTCTTGAATATGGAGTACATGACACATTTAATGTAATTGATCTTTCTCCATTTGTAGGTACCAATGACGATGATGAACTGGATTTGAGGACAAATCCTTTCCAAGGGGGAGGGGATGATGGAGGAGGGCCAAGCACATCTAGCCAAGGAAGCCAAGGCCCAAACCAAGAAGACCGTCTAGACCAAGAGGCGCGTCTAGCTCCAAGAAGTGAGCGTCTAGAACGTGAAGGAGGGAGGCTATCCATGGAGCTAGACCGTCTAGGACCTCTCACAAGATCCATGGCTAAACATATCCAAGCACACATAGAAGAAGCCACGGATGGAAGAGAGAGATCCTTGTACATGTTTCATAAAGGCCCAAAGGGGGAGGGGGTGCTTAGTAGATTAGTGTAGTGTAGAAAGCAAAACTTGCTCACTTAGGGGTGTGCTATCAAAAAGGTGCCCTTAGCAATAGAAGGAGGGGTGTGCTAGCAAATAGGTTCCTTTAGCAAAAGAAGGAGGGGTGTACTATCAAATGTTGCATTTTTGACCTATCTTCTAGAATATTAGGATGATGGTGTGGTTTGACTAAAGTCAATACCCTAGGCAGCCCCCACTTTTTGTATTTCCATCCCTACCCTTTAAGCTTGCTCACCAAGGCTCCTAAATCTATATATAAGGAGGCCTACCTCATGTATTTTCAAGTTTATTTTGAGTAATGTTATGCTGCCATTTTTTGTGCACAAGCTTTACTCCTCCTAGAAATCTAGGCTATAAACTTCAATCCTTTCACCTTCTCCCTTGAGCTGGCCGAACCACTCAACCCATACTCACCATGCACCTTCAAGACCAACACAACTCCTAGGAGGGTCTTGTTTCACTGATCCATTGCTTCCGCTCCATCTATTTCTACTTTGATTCAAGAAGAACACATGAAAATGCCATCATTAAATACAGAAGATGGGTGATATAGAAGATAGGTGGCATATCTGCCACCATGAGTAGTGTGAGCCGTGATACCCCAGACTTAGAGGAATGGGAGGACGAGCCCTCAGCTGGGTGTGAGGATGTGACATTGGTGACCAGAGTGAGGCGATGTGTCCTCGTCACACACAAGGGCGATAAGAGATTGCCAACAGGATGAGAGGAACATCGGTCATCAACCAGGATGGAAGACACATCGGTGGTCTGCCAGGGTGAGACATCGGTGGTCTGCCAGGGTGAGACATCGGTGGTCTGCCAGGGTGAGACATCGGTGGTGTGCCAGGGTGAGACATCGGTCATCCGTCAGGAAGAGGAATCAGTCATCACCAGTATGAGAGGCATCGGTCATCGCTGGTATGAGGGGCATGGTCATCGCGTGAGCAATCATCGGTGGATGGTTATCGCGCGATGTCGTGTTTCACACAGATAAGGTGGGACCCAGGCTCCCAGCATGAACGTTCTGCATGCGCGACACGTAGACAAAAAGGGTGTTTCAGAATAGTTAGCATCAGAGAGTTGGTATGCGCAGAAACCCACGTGGTCATACTGTTCAAGGAAGTGTGCACGCAAGGTTGCTCAGAGAGTGGGTAATGGCAGTGAAGGCTAAAGAGCCGTTCGACCTTAAGAGCTGAGGGAATCAGCTCATTTAGTTCCCCTTTCTCCTTTCTCCTCCACTCTAAGACGCGGCTATCCTCACATACCAGTGCTACGATCGGCGACTGCCATTGTCCTCCTGGGAAGTTACTCTGCAAGTTTTCTGCTCAAAGCCCTAAAACAGAGTAAGTCGTTTTGCTCTGTTCTTTGAGTCGAGTCTGAATTTAAGAGGGTCGTCTTTGCATAGGTTGTGCATACAACTCTTTTAACTTCAGAAATCGTCTCTGTTAACGCAAAAAATGAGTAATCTCGTTAGTTTTGTGATCGGGACTCTATGGTGCAGGTTAAGGCATCCTTGAGTTCTCGGTGGGTTTGGAGCTCTTAGTGAGATTTTACGCAAGTCCAGGTAAGGGAAGCTAGTTTTATTTTCAATAAAACCTTAGGCTAGAAGATTCTGAAGTTGGGGCGACGTGGTCGCCGGTTTCAAACTTTCTTGCACGATGCTCTGTTTTTATGTGTGGGGCGACGTGATCGCCGATTTTAGCGCAAATTTCGAAATCCCCTGTTTTAGTGTCGTTTTGAAATTGTTTGAGATTGAAAGGTGAAATGCATATGATATTCGAAAATCTGAACTTTGGTATGATTGTTTCTGTGATTGGGATTGTTTAAGAAAAGATTCAAAATATTATATGATGGAATTGTGCTTTTATGTGTGGTATGATGTACTGGATGAATGTGAAATTGTGATCAAGACATAGTATTTTCAGGAAAGGAAATACCGTGTTGAGATTGGTTATGAGGTGTATTGATCTGTGAGTATCCTGTGAATGAGACGATCCTGACTCTGCTGATATAATGGAATCACATAGATGAAGTTATTCAGGTGGTGAGAGTCGAAGGAGGTTCATATGTATGGGTAAGTTGTTTGAAAGATAACTAACTTGACCTGTTATATGAATTAACCCTGTCATACCGGGAGAGTGATGATATTGAGATTATGTATGCGCATGGCTGTGTGGATTTCACAGCGACCCTGTATGGATTTCACAGTGGTGTGGTATGACAGGTGCAGGTCTCTGGATGCTAAGTTCAACGCACGAGTCTTCCGGAAGTAGTGTCAAGTGTCTATGTGTGATGGGTCAGTGGAAGTCTGACGTGAGAAAGAGAAATATTGAAATGTGATAGACACTTGATGGATTTTTGTGGAACGATTGATACTTGAGGAAATTGTGAATATTTGATGGTTTACGTTAATATCAAGTTTCATGTTTTAAAGTTTTAAAAATATCTAGCTTACCCTGTGTTTTGTGTTATGTTTGCTTTCTTAAACCTGTGATGATCGTGGTAATTACACGGGAGCAGCTGATGTTGCAGGTGGTAGAGCTCCTCAGTGAGCAGATGGAGAAAAGGATCGTTTTATATTTGAATGTTTTATTTTGGAAAACTTTTGATGTATAAAGTTAACTCCCTGCGAGGAGGGATGTCTTTTATTATATATATATATATATATGTTCCGGTCGGTCATTGGTAGTCGATGACATCAGCAGCAGTTGACCACGTGGACCATTCACAGAGTAACACGTGGTAGAGGATAGCAGGCGAATCAGGGAGGTGATCACTCAGAATGGTAATCGCCTCTCGCCTGTGATGATGAGTAATCGCCTATCGCCTTGAGGTGAGAAATCGCCTATCGACTTGAGGATGAGTAGTTGGTCAACGCCGGTATGGATTAGTAATCGCCCAGATTGCACATGATCGCCGTGTGTTAAGGTTGGGAGATCAGGTGGTCAGCAAGTCGCCGAAAGAGCACATCGTCGGGTGTTTGAGAAGACTTGGCAAGCACTTGTTGTATGGTCAAAGTACAGAGGATAAGTGGCATATCTGCCACCATGTGTAGTGTGAGCTGCAATGCCCAGGGTTAACCAGCTCGCCATGTTAAGGTTGCGCCCAGAGTAGCCTGCGTACTAAGCTACTCCCTGCGTGGATAACTTAGTCGCAGGGGCACAGTGGAAGTAATGTTTTAGCTGCAGATACTCCAGATGGTGACACGTGTACGACCAGATGTTATCCACGTGTCAAGAGGAATAACCGTCAGGAGAGAGAAAGACTCAGGTATATATACAAACTCTTAACGAAATTGAGGGAGGTTTTGACAGATTCTTACACCTTACACACTTGAGAGTTTTAGCTTCACACGGGTCTCACAGAGAGATTCAGATATAGTTTTGGTGTTCCTGTTGCCTGACTTGAGCGTCGGAGCTACAACGGCCGCTAGAGGCGCCGTTTGTGTGTTTTGCAGGCAGCGTTTGGAGTTTCGGCGATGGTTCTTGGAGCGTTCCTGCAGAACAGAGGGCTAGACGAAGGAGTGACGAGGCAGTCCTCCACGTTCGAGTCAAGCGGCAGGAACAATATATATATATATATATATATATATTAAATTTTAATTTTGATATTATTGTTTTATGTTTATTTTATGATATAAATACGAATCATTTTTTTATGGGGCGTTACAATCCGAAGAAGAAGAAAGGAAGAAGAAGATTGGATGAAGAAGATCGGAAGAAGAAGAAGGGAAGAAGAAGATCCGAAGAAGAAGACAGGAAGAAGAAGATTGGATGAAGAAGATCGAAATGGAAGAAGAAGATCGGAAGAACAAGAATGGAAGAAGAAGATCGTAAGACGAAGAATGGAAAGAAAAGATCGGAAGAAGAAGAAGAAGGGAAGAAGAAGATCGGAAGAAGAACGATGGCATAAGAAGATCGCAAGAAGAAGAATGGAAGAAGAAGATAGGAAAGAAAAAAATGGAAGAAGATTATCGGAAGAAGATCAGAAGAAGGTGAATGGAAGAAGAAGATCGGAAGAGGAAGAAATGAAGAAGAAGAATGGAAGAAGAAGATCAGAAGAAAAAGAATGGAAGAAGAAGAAGATCAGAAGAAAAAGAATGGAAGAAGATGAACTTCGGAAGAAGAAGAATGGAAGAAGAAGATCGGAAGAAGAACGATGGAAATACAAGATCGGAACAAGAAGATCGCGAGAAGAAGATGGAAGAAGATGATCGGAAGAAGAAGAATGGAAGAAGAA
>JAAFYQ010000126.1:0-16894 GCA_013389735.1 Phaseolus lunatus | reverse complement strand
GGATCTTCTTCTTCCATTCTTCTTCCGATCTTCTTCTTCCATTCTTCTTCCGATCTTTTCTGTAGTTCTGCTTCTTCCGATCTTCTTCATCCATTCTGCTTATTCCTATCTTCTTCTTCCATTCTTCTTCTTCGGATCTTCTTCCTCCATTCTTTTTCTTCGGATCTTCTTCTTCTGATCTTGTTCTTCCATTCTTCTTCTTCCGATCTTTTTCTTTCATTCTTCTTCTTCCGATGTTTTCTTCTTCCATTCTTCTTCTACCATTCTTCTTCCTCCGATCTTCTTCTTCCATTCTTCTTCTTCCGATGTTCTTCTTCCATTCTTCTTTTTCCAACCTTCTTCTTCCATTCTTCTTCTTCCGATCTTCTTCTTCCATTCTTCTTCTTGCGATCTTCTTCTTCCATTCTTGTTCTTCCAATGTTCTTCTTCCATTCTTCTTCTTCCGATGTCTTCTTCCATTCTTCTTCTTCCGATCTTCTTCTTCCATTCTTCTTCTTCCATTCTTCCACTTCCGATCTTCTTCTTCCATTCTTTTTCTTCCGATCTTCTTCTTCCATCTTCCTCTTTCGATCTTCTTCTTCCATTCTTCCACCTCCGATCTTCTTCCACTCTTCTTCTTCTTATCTTCTTGTTCAGATCTTCTTCTTCCATTCTTCTTGTTCCGATCTTCTTCTTCCATTCTTCTTCTTCCGACCGTCTTCTTCCATTCTTCTTCTTCCGATCCTCTTCTTCCATTCTTCTTCTTCCGATCTTCTTCTTCCATTCTTCTTCTTCCGATCTTCTTCTTCCATTCTTCTTCTTCCGATCTTCTTCTTCCATTCTTCTTCTTCCATTCTTCCACTTCCGATCTTCTTCTTCTATTCTTTTTCTTCCGATCTTCTTCTTACATTCTTCTTCTTTCGATCTTCTTCTTCCATTCTTCCACCTCCGATCTTCTTCTTCCATTCTTCTTCTTCGGATCTTCTTTTTCCGATCTTCTTCTTCGGATCTTCTTGTTCCGATCTTCTTCTTCCATTCTTCTTGTTCCGATCTTCTTCTTCCATTCTTCTTCTTCCATTCTTCTTCTTCCGATCTTCTTCTTCCATTCTTCTTCTTCTGATCTTCTTCTTCCATTCTTCTTCTTCCGATCGTCTTCTTCCTTCTTCTTCTTCCGATCTTCTTCTTCCGATCTTCTTCTTCCATTCTTCTTCTTCCGATCTTCTTCTTTCCTTCTTCTTCTTCCATTCTTCCACTTCCGATCTTCTTCTTCCATTCTTCTTCTTCCGATCTTCTTCTTCCATTCTTCTTCTTTCGATCTTCTTCTTCCATTCTTCTTCTTCCGATCTTCTTCTTCAATTCTTCGTCTTCCGATCTTCTTCTTCCATTCCACTTCCGATCTTCTTCTTCTATTCTTCTTCTTTCAATCTTCTTCTTCCATTCTTCTTCTTCCATTCTTGTTCTTCCGATCTTCGTCTTCCTTTCTTCTTCTCCCATTCTTCTTCTTCCGATCTTGTTCTTCCATTCTTCTTCTTTTGATGTTCTTCTTCCATTCTTCTTCTTCCGATCTTTTTCTTTCATTCTTCTTCTTCCGATGTTTTTGATGGAAGAGGGCCAAGCACAACCTTCCATGAAAGGCAAGAGCCAAGTCAAGAGCGTCTAAGACCAAGCTAGGAGCGTCTAAGACAAGCTAGGAGCGTCTAGGACGAGAAGGCCAAGCTAGAAGCGTCTAGGACAAGAAGACTTGGATCGAAGCTAAGAATGGGAGAGTGGCATACTAGCACATATTCCGTGAAGGCCCATCAAATGTAGTTTAGCTTTAATTGGGGTGTAAATAGCATAGCCATGTGGACAAATGTTTATTTTTCTGCACATTAGAATTAAGGAGAAGTTAACCTTCCCACTATTCTAGAAAGCCCATGGAGGGGGTGAACTTACAAACTAGACACACCCCTCCCCATGTGCTCACACTTTCCATGTGGCCCATGTGCTTCACATTTACATTTCATTTGGCTAGCATTAGGGTTGCATTATGGTCCTCCTTAGCCTATAAAAGGAGGAGCCTACACCTTGTATTTTCAAGATTAAATAGTGTATTGTTATGCTGCCCAAATTGTGCCATACACTACTCCTTGCCTAACACTTAGGTTTTAGTCTTCAATTCATCACTACCAAAGGGGCTGGCCAAACCTCCCCATTTCCTCACTCTTCATGCACCTTCAAGGCACCCATGCTTCCTAGGAAGGCCTTGCTCACCTCCTCCATAAGCTTCCGCATCCATCATCACCAAGGAACTCCAAAATCCAAAGAAGAGCTCATAGGAATGCTATCATTTGGTATCTAGAGCTATGGTTCTTCAAAGATGAGTATCTCTTTTCATTTTCTTTTTGAGTTCTTCTTTTCTCCAAGTTATTCATCTTTATTCCAAGTTGTCTTTCTGTTTTTTGTGTTTTAATATGATTTGAATGCTTGTTTATTCATTTCATTTGGTGGGTTTGTTCAAACTTGTGCTTGAACATCTATTTTCAATTTTGTGTAGGATTCTTGATATATTTGTGTTGCTGTTTTTATTTTTAGGTATTTGAGTCTTGCTTGAAATTTCATTTGGGTCATATGATGTTCTTGTGTCTTTTCATTTTATGAATCCATAAGTTTTGTCTAAGTCATGTGTTTCCATATTTGTCATCAAATCCTAGTAGTACTCTTTTTGATTTATTTATTTCTTGTTTTTGGTCTGAATGTTTGATCTGAAATCTGTTTTGTGTTGATCCTTTGGTGCATTTTTAATTTTAGTTTGAGTTCTTATTTGTGTGTTAGATCCACACAAATTCCATCATATTAACTCCATTGTGTTTTTGAGGTATATCATTCTGTTTTTCATTCCAGTTTTCAGAACCCCTGTTTTCACATTTCTGTGCTGACTGTTTTGTCTTATGAAAATTACATACATCATCAAAAATTTCTGAGCCTCTGGATTTCACAAATTTGAGGTGTTAGCAAAAGGACAAAAAAAGAACCATCTGAAAAGAAGAAATAGAAAAAAACAGATAAATATTACAAAAAAAGTGTGCAATCCTGACGTTCCAGCTGGCAGCTCTGAGCACTGATTTTATAAAATTTACCAAAATTAATTGGTACATGCGTTTGGAGTGAAACCAACGCCAAAAGTTTGTTAAGATCTTTTTCTGATTGTGTCTCAATTTTCAGAAGCAAATACAAAAGGGTCAGCTCAGCATAAATCTTTTAAAGATACGCTTTCTGGACCACAACAATTTGTGCTTTTCTGTGGTGCTGTTTTTTGGTTTTTAAATCAAATCTAGTGCTATTCCTAGGTTCCTTTTTGTGTGCCATCCATTATTTGAGTTTATTTGCTTGTCTAATTTCATTTGTACTCTTTCTAGTTGTGTCACATTTAATTCCATTTGTGTGGTACTGTTTTTCAAATTAATTTGTTTCTTGCTTTCTTTCTTTGGCCTCTAAGTTTGTTGGTGGATTAAATATCAATTGGTACTTGTTGAGTGGGAATTTGACTTGAGGGGAGTCTAGCTTGCTTAAAAGGTGCTGGATTGAAGATTTTATTGACCTAATTCCAAGAGGAACAAAGGCAAAGGGCAGCAACAAACACCATACTACAAATACACCACACACTTTGGAAGGCCCAACAAGTAGAAGAGCAACAAAAGAGGTGCAACTAGAAGAACAACAAAAGGGGTGCAAATAGTAAAAGCAACAAAGGGAGTGTCATTTAATTTCTTTGCAATCTTGCTTGTGTTAATTACTTGTTAATCACGCAATTAGTCGGTGAGTGTGTCTTCAAGGGCTCCAAGTGTCCAAGAAGCCTCACCTAGGGCCGTCTAGCTTAATTTTGTTTTTATTAATTGCTTTAATTGAACCAACTTGCTTTAATCACTTCGTTAATTTCTTGTTTAATCTTGTTTAAGGCTTTGATAGCTTGCATTGTTTTCTTGCATTAAAAATTTGATTTCTTCATCCTCATTGTGTTCTAAGTGTTTTACCTAAAGAAGGACTTGTGTAAAGGTTTTGGAGGGATAGTTTTTGGCTAAGGCAAGACTTGGTATTTAAGTAGTCCATTGTGACTCACCTCTCTTACCTGGAAAGCTACCTTCATTAACTTTCCTCTTCTTTCTTAAAAGTAAAACATTTCTATACACAAAGTTCTAGTCATGTCTACTCACTCTTCCAAGTCCACTGAAAGTGATGTAAGGTCCATAAAATCTCTTTTGAAACAACTCTCCAAGGACGTACAACACATTTCATATAGACAATTGGAGAATGAGGCCAAAACTAATGAATTGACTAAATCAAAGGATGAGAAGTCTAACATTTCAAAAAAATTACCTTCTCATGCATCTATCTCTAAAAAGCATGATTCTTTTGGGGAGGGAAGACATAGAAGAGATAGAAAAGAACAAGAAAGCCCAAGAAAGGTTAGGGTAGACCTACCCCATTCCCATGGAAAAGAAAATATAGAAACTTGCCTAGATTGGGAAATGAGGGTAGAAAAATTGTTTGCTTCCCATAAAGAAAGAAAGGAAAGAAAGATACAAAAGAAAAGAGAGGAAGCCGAAAGGGAAGCTAAAGAAAAAAGAAAAAGAAAAAGAAAAGCATGAGAAGACCCTTGAGAAACAAAAGGTGTGGGAGAATAGTGTTCCTTCTCACAAGGTCATTCAACAAGACAAAAGATTTAAAAATACCTTTGAAAATATGCGTCTTATTGAACAACCTAGCCTTTCCTTTTGTAAAGGAACACTTGCAAGCATAGTAACAAAAAAAGAGTCTTTAAAAGAAGCTTGCATAGATAAAGATAAAGTGGATTATTTCTCATATGTGCTAGGATATCACCAAGTGAATGTCAAGTTATTTACAAGCATCTACAAAAACAAATTTTTATGTGAAGTAGTGCCTAAAGAAACTTGTCATGTCCTATTGAGACAACCATTGCCAAGTGTGCAACTTCTCATAAACAATGGTTGTAACAACGGGACTATCTTTACACATAAGAGAAAAATTCTTCATGAAGGAGAACTCATGGACCAAATTAGAGTTGATAAAACTCTAGAGCTTTTAAAAGGAAAACTTTTGTCACCCATGAGAAAAGATGTTCAAAGACATTACCCTAGATACATTTCTTGTTTTAAAAATACACCTAAGGTGATGTCTCATGAACTCTATACTCCTTTACCTTTTGCAAATGATCCTTGGGAAGACATAAACCTCAATTTTATCTTAGAGCTTCCTAGGACAACAAAAGGTTTTGATTCCATTTTTATGGATATGGATAATCTCTTCTATATAGAAGTGACAAGTCTTCATGGTTTATCTTCAAGCATAGTATTGGATAGAGCTCCAAAATTTGAAAACCATCATTTGAGGAATCTTTTAGAAAAACTTGAAATTAAGTTGTACTCTTCAAATTTTTATCCTCAAAAGAATGGTCAAAATAAAATTGAAAACATAGCTCTTTTTACTATGCCTAGAGAAATCATGAAAGACAATCACAATTCTTGGGATGAGTATCCTTTTGAGCATGCATACAATGGAGTAGTCCACAAGACTACTAATATTTCTACATTTGAAATTGCATGTGGACTTAATCCTCTTTCTCTTTTTAAGTTGTTACCCTTTCCTAAAGGTATTGTGCCTAAGGAAAAGGTAACCAATATTGAAAATTTTCAAATACATAAGAGGATTAGAGAACACATACAACCATCAAAAGAGAAATATTGTACAAAGTTGCCAAAAACAAAAGAAAAACAAAAATGGAAACTTCATACAATTAAGTTCTCTCCAATTGCTCACACTAACACCTTTACTTTGTTTGATGATTTCCATAGGTGGACGTTTGATCCGGGAGGACAAGCCTTGCCGAAACAATAGGCTGCTATCCGAGATCAAATCTGTAGATCTGAGGATAGATCTTCTCAAAGGAGGAGGAGATGATGGACACCATCCAGCCCCATCCATCCCCCTAGTTAAAGACAAAGCAAGGGATTTGAGGACAAATCCTTTTTCAAGAGGGAGGGTGTAAGGACCTAGAAACTTTAATTGGAATAAAAGTGTTATATTTAAATAATTTCAGAAAAATGTTATTATTTAAAATACAAAGAGTTGGTAAATGAAGTTTCGTAGTAGCAGACATCGGACATCGCCCATGATCTGGGGTAAGCTAGTAGAGGTCGGTCGGATGACATGTGGACCAAGAAGAGTAAAGGAGGAAAAGTGTAACTAAGAAGTCTTCTACAAGATCGCCGTTAGTGAAGACGGAGGCGATCTCCGACTCCTCTGGCACATAATCGCCTGTCGCCTAGAGGAGACATGAGCGCCAATCGCCTAGAGTGTACGTGATCGGCGGGAATGCACGTAGTATGTGGTCAAGATACTGGATCAACCAGAGTGGGTTCCAACAACCACGCGTATCAAGGTGTGGGTTAAGCCTTAGATACGCTGTGCATGCGAAACTCTACGCTTGAGCAAAAGAGATCACCCATAGTGTTGCATGCATGGGAGCACGAGGAGTGGTGCTGATCTACTCTTGGAAATGTGAAGCTACCGACGTCACCGAGTCATGTGGAGATGATACCTTGGACGTAACATAGTGGAATGAAGAACCTTCAGGAAGGCGTGGCGATGTGTCGTCGGGCATCGCCAGGTGAGAGGCATGCGGCCATCGCCAGGGCGCGAGGGGCATGCAGGCATCGCCAGGGTGCGAAGGGCATGCGGGCATCGCCAGGGCGCGAGGGGCATGCGGGCATCACCAGGGCGCGAGGCATGCGGGGTTAGTCTTCGCGCAAGAGATCATCAGTGGATTGTCTTCGCGCGAGAGGTCATCGGTGGAGAGTCTTCGCGCGAGAGGTCATCGGTGGATAGTCTTCGCACGAGATGTCATCGGTGGATAGCCTTCGCGCGAGAGGACATCGGTGGATAGCCTTCGCGTGAGAGGTAATCGGTGGATAGTTTTCGCGCCAGCGGTCATCGATGAAAGGTTATCGCGCGATGTCGAGCTTCACACAGAGAAAGTGGGACCCAGACTCCCAGCATGAAACGTCCTGCACGCGCGCCACGTAGACAAAAAGGGTGGTTCAGAATAGTGACATCAGAATGTTGGCATGCGCAAGAGACACTCGCGGTCGTACTGTTCAGGGCAGTGGTTGGCATGCAGAAGAGACAACAGTGGTCGTACTGTTCAGGGTAGTGGTTGGCATGCGCAAGAGACAAACATGGTCGTACTGTTCAGAGAAACGTACACTCAGACTTCTCTGCAGAGTGGGTGGTGGCAGCTGCTTTTGTGGACAAGCTGGTTTAAGATGCAAAAACCAACTTCTGAGAGAGGGGAACGTTGCAGTTTTTCAAGAGCGAAAGAGTGAGTTTACCTCCCTTCTCCTCCATTCTCTCCTTCGCGCTGCGATTCTGGCACCTTCACACAAGAGTACGACGAGCGACGGCCACCATTAGAGCACCTGGGAGGTTCTCTGCAAGTCCTTCAAACCAGACGCAAAAACAGAGCCAAGGCATTCTTTAAGCTTCGTTGGGTTTCGGAGCTCCTGGTGTTTTGCGCAAGTCCAGGTAAGGGAAGCTAGCCTTCATTTTCAATACAAGCCATAGATTAGCTGTTTCTGAAGTGAGGGCGACGTGGTCGCCGATTTCTTTTTCATCTTCGTGAATACTCTGTTCTATGTGTTTGGGCGACGTGGTCGCCGGTTTTAAATACAGATTTCGAAATCCCCTGTTTTTGGACAAGATCGCCGGTTTTGGCGCTGTTTTACGAACTCCCTGTTTTTGGTGTTGTTTTGAAACTGTTTGAGATGTAAATGTGATATTCGAAAACATGAACCTTGGAGTGAGTTTTGCTGTGATTGAAATCATTCATTTAAGTGTGGCATGATGTGTTGAATGTTGTGAATGTGAGATCAAGGCATAGTATTTTCAGGAAAGAAAATACCGTGTAAGATCGTGTAGGATGTGCATTGACCGGTGATTCGTTATGATATCCTGACTCTCCTGATATAATGGAATCATATAGATGAAGCTATTCGGGCGTTGAGAGTCGAAGGAGGTTCATACGTATGGGTGAGTTGTTTGAAAGAGAACGAGCTCGACCTGTTGTGTGGATTAACCCTGTCATGCTTGGATGGTGATGATATTGAGATTCATTATACGCTTGTGAATGTGTGTGATTTCACGGCGACCCTGTGAATGTGTGTGATTTCACAGTGGGCAGTATGACAGGTGCAAATACACGAGTCTAGTCAAAGCATGAGTCTTCCGGAAGTAGTGTCAAGTGTCTTGTGTGCTGAGTCAGTGGTAGTCTGACGTGAGAAATGAGGAACATTGAATTGATAGACACTTGATGCATTTTGTGAAATAGAATGACTCTTGAAAATATTGTGAAATGTGTGATTTCTTGGCGATCAGGTGAAGGGAATGAGAAACTTTATAGTTTTATGTGGGTATCTTGAATTTGTTTTATTCTGATTTTTATGTTCATATTTAAACTCTCTTTAAAATATATAGCTTACCCTGCGTGTTCTGCTCTATGGCTGTTTTTTTCTCTTAAAACTGTGATGATCGTGTAATTGTTACACGGGAGCAGATGATCTTCCAGGAAGTAGAGCTCCTTAGTGAGTGGTCGCCGGGGAAGAGATCGCCTGGTTCTATCTCTTGGTGGTGATCGCCGGATTTATGTCTTGATAGCAGATCGCCTGTTTTGGGGTCTTCTGTTAGGAGATCGCCGGTTTATGTATGGAGATCGCCGTTTTCGTTGTATTTGATTGATTTCGTTAAGTTTTGAAAAACATTTGACTGGTTATGTATTAAACTCCCTGTGAGGAGCAACTTCATTACTTATATATATAATTATGTTCTCTTCAACATTATTTGTTTACCTTTATTTTCATTATAAATATGAATAGTTTTGGGCGGGATGTTACATTAATGGTATCAGAGCAGTTCGTCCTTAGGATGACCTGAGGGCTGTGGATCCATTGTGTTTCTTCTGCTCATAAAATCTATTTGAGTTTTAAATAACAACTATAGTGAAAAGTTTTCAAAACGTTTTGTATTGAAATTTTGTGTGTGCCTTAGTGAATGTATGCCCTAATTGAAAATCTTGGTATTAAGAATGAGAGGATCTTGATAAAGTAATGAGGGTGCACACTCATAACTGGATCGAGATGATTCTCAATCTTAATTCCAAAGGTTTGATGTTTAGCATACATTGAATTCTGGTGTGATTTATTTTGTTTTATTGAGTGTTTTGTAATTGATTGAAAGTGTTGTCTGGATTGATGGTTGTATACCAGTAGCTGTTCTGGTGTTTTGCTTGAGGTTATAAGTATTATGATTCTGTTGATGAACTCAAATTCTTAATGACTTTGAGATGTTGACCTTTGTAAGGTCTAGATGTTACCTCCTGAATGAATTGATTTCTCATCGATCTCATTCTTATAGTCGTAGGGAATATAGAAAACCTATAGTTTCAAAATCTGAGAACGAGGAAAGATGGCGCGTAAACCTCCTACCCCTCCCCGACCTTCTTCAGAGATGGGTCAGATCGCCAGGGCCATGGAGATGATGGCAACTGCCATCCAACAACAGAATACGGTAATGGCCCAGATTCATCAGGCTGTAATGCATCATTTGGAAACTGCTGGATCGGCTGCAACAGCTTCCCCTGTCAATCAGCCTCGGGAGCAGATGGGGATGACCGAGTTCATGAGGCACAACCCAACCCAGTTCCGTGGGAACGTTTCTCCGAACCAACCAGATCAGTGGATCAGGGAGTTCCATGCCTTAGTGGAGAAGGCAAAGAGGGTGGAGACCCTGGAGAGGGGTGGTTCCAGGGTAATCAGATCACAACCAGGGGGTCCCTCCAGTGGGAAGGCCAAGGTGCAGCACCCACAAAGCAAGTCTTATGCGAGACCTCCACCACATCGAGCAGGAGCAGTTCCGCTCCAGTTTCAGCAGCAACAACCATGGAAATCAAGGTGTTTCCGTTGTGGTGGGTTACATAACGTCAAGGTGTGCTCCAAGAGGAATTCAGAGAAAGGGTGTTTCACATGTCAAGAGATGGGGCACATTTCTAGAGATTGTCCTAACAGAAAAAGGATGACTCAACCCGTTAGTTCCCAGCAGTTGAGGAACAAAGGCAGCAGACCTCAGGCAGGAGGGAGAGTGTTTGCCATGTCTGGAGCGGAGACATCTCAGTCAGGTAACTTAGTACAAAGTGTTTACTCTATAGCTGGTAGAGGCGTTAGAATTTTGTTTGATTCCAGAGCGACACACTCTTTTGTGTCAAGCTTGTGTGTAGCCAAGTTGGGCCTTCTAGTGAAGGAGTTACCGTTTGAACGGTTGGTCTCTACACCTGCATCAGGACAGGTTACGACCCCCATAGTTTGCTCTGAATGTCCAGTGATGGTAGAGGGACGCAGGTTCAAAGTAAGTTTGATCTGCCTACCTCTTCAGGATCTGAATGTTACCCTAGGAATAGATTGGCTTTCTGCCAATCATGTTCTCATAGATTGCGATAGGCAGAAAATTAGCGGTTCCAGACCCCCAAGAGTCAGATGTGATACCTGCTCAGCATGGGTGGTCGGAGTTGGGAAAAAGGGGCGAGGTGCTTCGTGATCCTAGCTCGGTTGGAAGTGAAGAATGAAGAGGACGTGAGCAGGATAAACGTGGTGAAAGATTTCATGGGTGTAGTTCCAGAAGAAATGCCTGGACTACCTCCTAAGAGAGAGATGGAATTCTCTATTGTTTTGGTACCTGGAGCTGGACCAGCGTCCATGGCTCCCTACATAATGACTCCAGCTGAGCAGATGGAATTAAAGAAGCAAGTGTAAGTTAGAATTGGTTGTACCAAGGTTTAGTCTCAGCTACGTATAAGTCATGGAGGGTAAATAAGCAGGATGCTGGGGGTTTAAAGCTTAAGCATGTGTATCCATGGGAAGTGCCATAGTTAAATTCCAAGAATGAATTTTTCTTTTGAAGCTTAGAAGATGTTCATGTCGATGAAACAGCATGAGATGGTTCTAGCTTAAGCTTCACGCAGAATGGATGCTGTTTTGTTGATCGTGATTTGAAAGATGATTATGGAAATAGTGGGTTGGGATAAAAGGCTTCCGAAACCGTAAGCCTCCTGAATGTGGCAAAATAGGATGCAGATCGGCCTGTGAATGTAGAAGGGAAGGAGGAAATGGCTGTGGATAAGAATGAGGGTAAGCCGTGTTATGATGATGTTGAGTCCTTCTAGAGATGTAGTAAATTTCAGAAAGTTGGGTGTGGAAGGGATTGTGAGTGGAAATAGTCTATTGTATCTGGGAGGAGAAGAATAGAGTTATCTTTAAGCAAGAGATTCTGGATGCAGAGGAAATTTTTCCAATCAGCTCCACTACTTGCATGGTTGTGGTTGAGATATATGGTGCGTTCGTTCTCGTATGCCTTTTTGGATAGGCACCTGAACCCAAAATCAATGCATCCAACGTATACATTGAAAAGAAGGTCGTAATGGGAGCAGGAGGCCGAGTTGGCAAAAAGAGTCATAATAATGATTTAGAAAGTAACAGCAACAGGAACTTTGTCTTTATAAGGTACAGAACTATGTAGCGTAGTGGTGAACAAAAGGTGTCCCTTTAGGGAGCGTGAGAATTAGATCAACAGTTGGGAAGTCAATGGATGGTTTTGATCAAAATGCAGGAGTTGATTCCTAGAAGGATATTTCGGATCCTAGTTTGAATTAGCTAGGGGGGGGGGGGGGCATGAGTAGTGGGCAGCTGTCCCCTTTCCTTCCGATGAAGGGATCTTGCTCGACCAAGTCTTCAAGGTTGGAAGTAGAGTGTGAATGCTAGAGTTGGCGCTCAATGGGGCAGCATATTCCATATGCAGGGATGTAAAATGGAATTTGATGAAGTATTGGAGTAGTAAGAGTTGGTTCAACAGACAACCGAGAGGGTGAAACTGATACAGGGCAGAATGAAAGTTTCTCAAAGTCGGCAGATGTCCTAGGCAGAGCAGAGGAGAAGACCTTTGGGGTTTGCTGCTGGGGGATCATGTCTTTATGAGGGAGGACACCAGCCAAGGGTGTAGGATGGGCGATCAGATCAAAGAAGCTGTCCCCTAAGTTTGTTGGGCCATATCAGATCCTAAGGGGGATCAGTCCAGTGGCTTATGAGATCGCCCCACCTCCCCATTTAGCAAACCTGCATAATGTATTTCACGTATCACGGCTAAGGAAGTATCTTGCAGACCCTAGTCACGTGTTGGAAGTGGACGACGTGCAGATAGGGTGATTCACCATGGGAATTTGAAGAAACCATGAGAGAAGCATATCCCTACCTCTTTTCCTTGTAATCCAATTTTCGAGGACGAAAATTTTTCTTGTTGGGGAGATTGTAAGGACCTAGAAACTTTAATTGGAATAAAAGTGTTATATTTAAATAATTTCAGAAAAATGTTATTATTTAAAATACAAAGAGTTGGTAAATGAAGTTTCGTAGTAGCAGACATCGGACGTCGCCCATGATCTGGGGTAAGCTAGTAGAGGTCGGTCGGATGACATGTGGACCAAGAAGAGTAAAGGAGGAAAAGTGTAACTAAGAAGTCTTCTACAAGATCGCCGTTAGTGAAGACGGAGGCGATCTCCGACTCCTCTGGCACATAATCGCCTGTCGCCTAGAGGAGACATGAGCGCCAATCGCCTAGAGTGTACGTGATCGGCGGGAATGCACGTAGTATGTGGTCAAGATACTGGATCAACCAGAGTGGGTTCCAACAACCACGCGTATTAAGGTGTGGGTTAAGCCTTAGATACGCTGTGCATGCGAAGCTCTACGCTTGAGCAAAAGAGATCACCCTTAGTGTTGCATGCATGGGAGCACGAGGAGTGGTGCTGATCTACTCTTGGAAATGTGAAGCTACCGACGTCACCGAGTCATGTGGAGATGATACCTTGGACGTAACATAGTGGAATGAAGAACCTTCAGGAAGGCGTGGCGATGTGTCGTCGGGCATCGCCAGGTGAGAGGCATGCGGCCATCGCCAGGGCGCGAGGGGCATGCAGGCATCGCCAGGGTGCGAAGGGCATGCGGGCATCGCCAGGGCGCGAGGGGCATGCGGGCATCACCAGGGCGTGAGGCATGCGGGGTTAGTCTTCGCGCGAGAGATCATCAGTGGATTGTCTTCGCGCGAGAGGTCATCGGTGGAGAGTCTTCGCGCGAGAGGTCATCGGTGGATAGTCTTCGCGCGAGATGTCATCGGTGGATAGCCTTCGCGCGAGAAGACATCGGTGGATAGCCTTCGCGCGAGAGGTCATCGGTGGATAGTTTTCGCGCCAGCGGTCATCGGTGGAAGGTTATCGCGCGATGTCGAGCTTCACACAGAGAAAGTGGGACCCAGACTCCCAGCATGAAACGTCCTGCACGCGCGCCACGTAGACAAAAAGGGTGGTTCAGAATAGTGACATCAGAATGTTGGCATGCGCAAGAGACACTCGTGGTCGTACTGTTCAGGGCAGTGGTTGGCATGCAGAAGAGACAACAGTGGTCGTACTGTTCAGGGCAGTGGTTGGCATGCGCAAGAGACAAACATGGTCGTACTGTTCAGAGAAACGTACACTCAGACTTCTCTGCAGAGTGGGTGGTGGCAGCTGCTTTTGTGGACAAGCTGGTTTAAGATGCAAAAACCCACTTCTGAGAGAGGGGAACGTTGCAGTTGTTCAAGAGCGAAAGAGTGAGTTTACCTCCCTTCTCCTCCATTCTCTCCTTCGCGCTGCGATTCTGGCACCTTCACACAAGAGTACGACAAGCGACGGCCACCATTAGAGCACCTGGGAGGTTCTCTGCAAGTCCTTCAAACCAGACGCAAAAACAGAGCCAAGGCATTCTTTAAGCTTCGTTGGGTTTCGGAGCTCCTGGTGTTTTGCGCAAGTCCAGGTAAGGGAAGCTAGCCTTCATTTTCAATACAAGCCATAGATTAGCTGTTTCTGAAGTGAGGGTGACGTGGTCGCCGGTTTCTTTTTCATCTCCGTGAATACTCTGTTCTATGTGTTTGGGCGACGTGGTCGCCGGTTTTAAATACAGATTTCGAAATCCCCTGTTTTTGGACAAGATCACCGGTTTTGGCGCTGTTTTACGAACTCCCTGTTTTTGGTGTTGTTTTGAAACTGTTTGAGATGTAAATGTGATATTCGAAAACATGAACCTTGGAGTGAGTTTTGCTGTGATTGAAATCATTCATTTAAGTGTGGCATGATGTGTTGAATGTTGTGAATGTGAGATCAAGGCATAGTATTTTCAGGAAAGAAAATACCGTGTAAGATCGTGTAGGATGTGCATTGACCGGTGATTCGTTATGATATCCTGACTCTCCTGATATAATGGAATCATATAGATGAAGCTATTCGGGCGTTGAGAGTCGAAGGAGGTTCATACGTATGGGTGAGTTGTTTGAAAGAGAACGAGCTCGACCTGTTGTGTGGATTAACCCTGTCATGCTTGGATGGTGATGATATTGAGATTCATTATACGCTTGTGAATGTGTGTGATTTCACGGCGACCCTGTGAATGTGTGTGATTTCACAGTGGGCAGTATGACAGGTGCAAATACACGAGTCTAGTCAAAGCATGAGTCTTCCGGAAGTAGTGTCAAGTGTCTTGTGTGCTGAGTCAGTGGTAGTCTGACGTGAGAAATGAGGAACATTGAATTGATAGACACTTGATGCATTTTGTGAAATAGAATGACTCTTGAAAATATTGTGAAATGTGTGATTTCTTGGCGATCAGGTGAAGGGAATGAGAAACTTTATAGTTTTATGTGGGTATCTTGAATTTGTTTTATTCTGATTTTTATGTTCATATTTAAACTCTCTTTAAAATATATAGCTTACCCTGCGTGTTCTGCTCTATGGCTGTTTTTTTCTCTTAAAACTGTGATGATCGTGTAATTGTTACACGGGAGCAGATGATCTTCCAGGAAGTAGAGCTCCTTAGTGAGTGGTCGCCGGGGAAGAGATCGCCTGGTTCTATCTCTTGGTGGTGATCGCCGGATTTATGTCTTGATAGCAGATCGCCTGTTTTGGGGTCTTCTGTTAGGAGATCGCCGGTTTATGTATGGAGATCGCCGTTTTCGTTGTATTTGATTGATTTCGTTAAGTTTTGAAAAACATTTGACTGGTTATGTATTAAACTCCCTGTGAGGAGCAACTTCATTACTTATATATATAATTATGTTCTCTTCAACATTATTTGTTTACCTTTATTTTCATTATAAATATGAATAGTTTTTGGCGGGATGTTACAGAGGGGATGATGGAAGAGGGCCAAGCACAACCTTCCATGAAAGGCAAGAGCCAAGTCAAGAGCGTCTAAGACCAAGCTAGGAGCGTCTAAGACAAGCTAGGAGCGTCTAGGACGAGAAGGCCAAGCTAGAAGCGTCTAGGACAAGAAGACTTGGATCAAAGCTATGAATGGGAGAGTGGCATACTAGCACATATTCCGTGAAGGCCCATCAAATGTAGTTTAGCTTTAATTGGGGTGTAAATAGCATAGCCATGTGGACAAATGTTTATTTTTCTGCACATTAGAATTAAGGAGAAGTTAACCTTCCCACTATTCTAGAAAGCCCATGGAGGGGGTGAACTTACAAACTAGACACACCCCTCCCCATGTGCTCACACTTTCCATGTGGCCCATGTGCTTCACATTTACATTTCATTTGGCTAGCATTAGGGTTGCATTATGGTCCTCCTTAGCCTATAAAAGGAGGAGCCTACACCTTGTATTTTCAAGATTAAATAGAGTATTGTTATGCTGCCCAAATTGTGCCATACACTACTCCTTGCCTAACACTTAGGTTTTAGTCTTCAATTCATCACTACCAAAGGGGCTGGCCAAACCTCCCCATTTCCTCACTCTTCATGCACCTTCAAGGCACCCATGCTTCCTAGGAAGGCCTTGCTCACCTCCTCCATAAGCTTCTGCATCCATCATCACCAAGGAACTCCAAAATCCAAAGAAGAGCTCATAGGAATGCTATCAGTTTTCTTCTTCCATTCTTCTTCTTCCATTCTTCTTCCTCCGATCTTCTTCTTCCATTCTTCTTCTTCCGATGTTCATCTTCCATTCTTCTTTTTCCGACCTTCTTCTTCCATTCTTCTTCTACCGATCTTCTTCTTCCATTCTTCTTCTTGCGATCTTCTTCTTCCATTCATGTTCTTCTTTCGATGTTCTTCTTCAATTCTTCTTCCTCCGATCTTCTTCTTTCATTCTTCTTCCTCCGATCTTCTTCTTCCATTCTTCTTGTTCTGATCATCTTCTTCCCTTCTTCTTCATCCATTCTTCTTCTTCCGATCTTCTTCTTCCATTCTTCTTCTTCGGATCTTCTTCTTCTGATGTTCTTCTTCCGATGTTCTTCTTTCGATCTTCTTCTTCCATTCTTCTTCTTGCGATCTTCTTCTTCCGATCTTCTTCTTACATTTTTCTTCTTCTGATCTTCTTCTTCCATTTTTCTTCTTCCATTCTTCTTCTTCCGACCTTCTTCTTCCATTCTTCTTCTTCCGATCTTCTTCTTCCACTCTTCTTCTTCCGACGACTTCTTCTTCCATTCTTCTTCTTCCGATCTTCTTCTTTCCATTCTTCTTCTTCCAATCTTCTTCCTCCCATCCTCTTCTTCCATTCTTCTTCCTCCCATCTTCTTCTTCCATTCTTCTTCTTCTATTCTTCCACTTCCGATCTTCTTCTTCCAATCTTCCACTTCCATTCTTCTTCTTCTATTCTTCTTCTTCCCATCTTCTTCTTCCATTATTCTTCTTCAATTCTTCTTCCTCCGATCTTCTTCTTCCATTCTTCTTCCTCCGATGTTCTTCTTCCATTCTTCTTGTTCTGATCATCTTCTTCCATTCTTCTTC
>JAAFYQ010000125.1:0-20202 GCA_013389735.1 Phaseolus lunatus | reverse complement strand
GATCGGAAAAAGAAGAATGGAAGAAGAAGATCGGAAGCAGAAGAATGGAAGAAGAAGATTGGAAGAAGAAGATCGGAAGAAGAAGAATGGAAGAAGAAGATTGGAAGTGGAAGAATGGAAGAAGAAGAAGGGAAGAAGAAGATCAGAAGAAGAAGAATGGAAGAAGAAGATCGGAAGAAGAAGAATGGAAGAAGAAGAATGGCAGAAGAACATCTAAAGAAGAAGAATGGATGAAGAAGATCGGAATAAGAACAATGGACGAAGAAGAGGATCGGAAGAAGAAGAATGGAAGAAGAAGATCGGGACAAGAAGAATGGAAGAAGAAAATCGAAACAAGAAGAATGGAAGAAGAAGATCGGAAGAAGAAGAATGGAAAAAGAAGAAAGGAAGAAGAAGAATTGAAGAAGAAGAATGGAAGAAGAACATCGGAAGAAGATGAATGGAAGAAGAAGATCGGAAGAAGAAGAATGGAAGAAGAAGAATGGAAGAAGAACATCAGAAGAAGATGAATGGAAGAAGAAGAAGCGAAGAAGAAGATCGGAAGAAGAAGAATGGAAGAAGAAGATTGGAAGAAGAAGAATGGATGAACAACATCGGAAAAAGAAGAATGGAAGAAGAAGATCGGAAGAAGAAGAATGGAAGAAGAACATCGGAATTGGAAGAATGGAAGAAGAAGAATGGAAGAAGAAGATCGAAAGAAGAAGAATGGAAGAAGAAGATCGGAAGAAGAAGAATGGAAGAAGAAGATCGGAAGTGGAAGAATGGAAGAAGAAGAAGGGAAGAAGAAGAATGGAAGAAGAAGAAGGGAAGAAGAAGAATGGAAGAAGAAGAAGGGAAGAAGAAGATCGGAAGAAGAAGAATGGAAGAAGAAGATCGAAAGAAGAAGAATGGAAGAAGAAGAATGGAAGAAGAAGATCGGAAGACGAAGAATGGAAGAAGAACATCGGAAGTGGAAGAATGGAAGAAGAAGATCGGAAGAAGAAGAATGGAAGAAGAAGATCGGAAGAAGAAGAATGGAAGAAGAAGATCGGAAGAAGATGATCGGAAGTGGAAGAATGGAAGAAGAAGATCGAAAGAAGAAGAAGGGAAGAAGAAGATCGGAAGAAGAAGAATGGAAGAAGAAGATCGGAAGAAGAAGAATGGAAGAAGAAGATCGGAAGAAGAAGAATGGAAGAAGATGATCGGAAGTGGAAGAATGGAAGAAGAAGAATGGAAGAAGAAGATCAGAAGACGAAGAATGGAAGAAGAAGATCGAAAGAAGAAGAATGGAAGAAGAAGATCGGAAGAAGAAGAATGGAAGAAGAAGATCGGAAGAAGAAGAATGGAAGAAGAAGATCGGAAGAAGAAGAATTGAAGAAGAAGATCGGAAGTGGAAGAATGGAAGAAGAAGATGGGAAGAAGAAGAATGGAAGAAGAAGAAGGGAAGAAGAAGATCGAAAGAAGAAGAATGGAAGAAGAAGATCGAAAGAAGAAGAATGGAAGAAGAAGAATGGAAGAAGAAGATCGGAAGAAGATGAATGGAAGAAGAAGAATGGAAGAAGAAGATCGGAAGAAGAAGAATGGAAGAAGAAGATCGGAAGTGGAAGAATGGAAGAAGAAGAATGGATGAAGAAAATCGGAAGAAGAAGATTGGAAGATGATCTCGCCGCAGACTGAAGCGTGGAGAGATTGCCTCGTCACTCCTTCGTTTGACTTTCTATCTGCTGTGCGCTCTGCAAGGAGGCTCCAGGAACCTTCACCGGAACTCCGAACGGTACCTGCAAAACACGCGAACGGTGCCTCTAGCGGCCGTTGTAGCTCCGACGCTCAAGTTAGGCAACGAGAACACCAAAGGGTCTCTCTTAGGTTTCTCTGTGTGAGACCGTGTGTGTGTGTGCCCTCAGTCCTCTTTGATTCGAAGACTGAGTGCTCTTGGATTTGTGTTGTGTGTCTGAGGTAAAGATTGCATACCTGGTTCGGTGTTCTTCTTCCTCATATAAACCCTGTGTAGCCCCTACAGGCTACCTCTAGGTTCACTTAATTACTCTGCAGTGTCGTTTCCACTCCCCAGGGTGCTTTGCGTGCCAGCCTTCTTCACTTGAGTGCCAGGTCTGACAGGGGAGGCCGCGTGGGTACCTCTGGACCCCTCGACTTCTGTGCCTATCTGCCTTACCTATTCTCTGGGAACATCTTCACCATCCACGTGGCAGACATGCTGTAACATCCCGCCAAAATAAAGCCATACATACATGTATAATAAAAATAAAGGTGAACAAATAATATTGAAGAATGATAATATATATATATATATATATATATATATAAGTAATGAAGTTGCTCCTCTTAGGGAGTTTAATACATAACCAGTCAAATGTTTTCAAAATTTAACGAAATTCAATCAAATACAACAAGACCGGCGGTCTCCACACATGAACCGGTGATCTGGTAACAGAAGGCCCAAACAGGCGATCTGCTAGCAGGACATAAATCCGGCGATCACCACCAAGAGATAGAAAACCGGCGATCTCTTCCTCGGCGACCACTCACTAAGGAGCTCTACATCCTGGAAGATCATCTACTCCCGTGTAAGTTATACACGATCATCACAGTTTAAAGAGAAAAACAACCAACGAGCAAAACACGCAGGGTAAGCTAGATATTTTAAAGAGAGTTTAAATAAGAACATTAAAATCACGGTAAGCAATTTTCAAGATATTCACGTAAAGCTATAGATTTTCTCAATACCCTTCACCTGATCGCCCAGAAATCACACATTTCACAATATTCTCAAGAGTCATTCTATTTCACAAAACTGCATCAAGTGTCTATAAATTTCAAGTTCCTCATTTCACATGTCAGACCACCACTGACCCAGCACACAAGACACTTGACACTACTTCCGGAAGACTCGTGCATTGACTAGACTCAGAGATTCCGCACCTGTCATACTAAACAGCTGTAATGTTTACCAGCTATGCGCATCAACACAATCTCAATCTCAAGTTCATCATTCTCACAGTATGACAGGGTTAATCCATATAACAGGCCGAGCTCGTTCTTTTTCACACGACTCACCCATACATATGGACCTCCTTCGACTCTCAACGCCTGAATAACTTCATCTATGTGAATTCATTATCTCAGGAGAGTCAGGATAATCTCATTATAGACATCACCGATCAATGCACGTCCTACACGATCTTACACGGTATTTTCTTTCCTGAAAATACTATGCCTTGATCCCACATTCACATCATGCAACACATCTCATAACACTTAAAGGAAAGATTTCAATCACAGCAAAACTCACTCCAAGGTTCTTATTTTCGAATATCTCATTTAAATCTCATACCGTTTCAAAGCAACATCAAAAACAGGGAGTTCGTAAACAACGCCAAAACCGGCGATCTAGTTCAAAAACAGAGTATTTCGAAGTCTGCATTTAAAACCGGCGACCACGTCGCCCAAACACATAGCACAGAGCATTTTACAAAGATGAAAACGAAAACCGGCGACCACGTCGCCCTCACTTCAGAATAGCTAAACTATGGCTTGTATTGAAAATGAAGTCTAGCTTCCCTTACCTGGACTTGCGCAAAACACCAGGAGTTCCGAAACCCAACGAAGCTTGAACAACGCCTTGGCTCTGTTTTTGCGTCTGGTTGAAGGACTTGCAGAGAACCTCCCAGGTGCTCTAATGGTGCTGCCTCTCGTCGTACTCTTGTGTGAAGATGCTAGAATCGCAGCGCGAAGGAGATATCTAGAGGAGAAGGGAGGTAACTCACTCTTTCTCTCTTTGAATGCTGCAACGTTTTTTTTTCTCTCAACCGTGGGTCTCTGCATCTTAAACCAACTTATCCACCAAAAGCAGCTGCCACACCCACTCTGCAGAGAAGTCTGAGTGTACGTTTCCCTGAACAGTACGACTACAGTTGTCTCTTGCGCAGGCCAACCACTCCCTGAACAGTACTACTGAGCGTGCCTCTGCGCAGGCTAACACTCTGAGGTCACTATTCTGAACCACTCTTTTTGTCTACGTGGCGCGCGTGCAGGACGTTCCATGCTGGAAGTCTGGGTCCCACCTTCTCTGTGTGTAACTCGACGTCGCGCGATGACCTTTCACCGATGACCACAGGCGCGAAGTCTATCCACCGATGACCTCTCCCGCGAAGGCTATCCACCGATGACCTCTCGTGCGAATACCATCCACCGATGACCTCTCGCGCGAAGGCTATCCACCGATGACCTCTCACGCGAAGACAATCCACCGATGACCTCTCGCGCGAAGACAATCCACCGATGACCTCTCGCGCGAAGACAATCCACCGATGACCTCTCGCGCGAAGACTATCCACCGATGACATCTCGCGCGAAGACAATCCACCGATGACCTCTCGCGCGAAGACTATCCACTGAGGACCTCTCGCGCGAAGGCTATCCATTGAGGACCTCCCGCGCGAAGGCAATCCACCGATGACCTCACCCTGGCGAACGATCGATGTCTCCCCCTGATGATGCCCGCATGCATCTTGCCCTGGCGACGCCTGCATGCCTCGCACCCTGGCGACGACATGCAGTCTAGGCGACCGGCGATTATGTATTAACAAAGAACTCTTATCGTTTTCTAGACTGCACTTTCCTTCCTTTTTAACTTAAATAAAAACATACTTAGAATTTATTTAAAATATACTCTTTTATTCCAATAAATTTTTCAGGTCCTTACACATGCAACCCCACTGGGAGACTCTAACTTTGATGGGTTCTCGTCCACCAGGATTCTGCGCTTAACTGAGTCTTCTCATCTTCATGTGTGGTCGTCTCGCGACTAAGGCCATTCACTGTCTCTGGGCGCTTTGCTGATCATCGATTGCGTTGTTCACATCGCGCGGCCGATGTTACCTCAACACACACCGATGACCGATGTGCTTCTTCACATCCTCGTGCTCTGCTTATGGAATCAGGCGAGGTCCTTGAGCAACGTTCTCGCTGGGAGCCTGGGTCCCAGTTTAACACGTGTTGACAAGGAACCCCCGACGACTGATCATTCTCCATGCACCGATGACTGATCACAATGCATGTACCGATGACAGATCACTCTGAACGCACCGATGACTGATCGGTGCTTCGTCCCTTCTCGCGCTCTTCTTCCAGGCGCTCAAGTAGGAACTGATCTGCTGCTGGCGGTCACTCAGTAGCTGACCACTGATCGCCGTTCTTGAACGATCTCCACCCTGGTTTATCTGCCTTCACGTGCCACGCGTCACTCTGTGATTGGCCCACATGGTCATCTGCTTCTGACGTCATCGCCTACCGATGACCGACCGGATCACAAGCCCCCCAGTCTCGAGCTGTGAACTTGTTCTCAGCGAAGAGACTAAGTGGTCTTCGTTGCCAAAGGGAAGAAGGAGCTCGAAGCTGATGTACCTGAGACCACGGCTGTTGGTGCTGAGGTTCTGATAGATGGGTTCCATGGGCTTGCAGCAGGTTCACTGCGTCCTACCAGACTCGGACTCTACCCAACCTAGCCTCCACCATTCAGTGGCCGATGGCGGGCTCATTCCTCCTCCTTGAGCTTCTTCCCTTGCCACTTCTCCTTGTGTGTAATTTCTCTTGCTGCTACAAACTTGTATATAATCTTGTATGCATAAGTTCGTGTTGGATGACTGACCTGATGGCGTCTAAATGCTTCGACTGATCGTCCAAGACCTTGTTTGGGCAAGCTTTCATACTAAGAGCTTTGCTACCGACCACCGACTAGCATGTTAGCGCACCACCGATCAGTCATCGCGCTTCATGCTTCGCATTACTTCCGCGTCACTCCAGCGCTAAGTGCATAGAGGACCCGACCTCTGAAGTTGATGCCTGTGTTTTGGGGAAGAGGACTGCTTCTTGATGACCCCTCTTGCCTTAGCCTCGCTGTAGGAAGTTGAGGTGAGGTCTTTCTCCTCTTACCCCAGCCTCGCTGTAACAAGTCGAGGTGAGGACTTTTTATCTCGCCTCAGCCTCGCTGTATAAAGTCGAGGTGAGGACTTTCTCTGTAGTCTTAACCTTGCTGTATGAAGCAGAGGATAAGGACTTGGTTCCTTTGCCTCAACCTTGCCGCAAGAAGCAGAGGAAGAGGACTTTCTCTGCCTGCATCCCACTGTACAAAGTCGAGGATGAGGACTTTCTCTCGCCTGCACCTCGCTGTACAAAGTCGAGGGTGAGGACTTTCTCTGTTGCCTTAACCTTGCTGTATGAAGCAGAGGAGAAGGACTTGGTTCTCTTGCCTCAACCTTGCCACAAGAAGCAGAGGAAGAGGACTTTCTCTGCCTGCATCCCGCTGTACAAAGTCGAGGATGAGGACTTTCTCTCGCCTGCACCCCACTGTACAAAGTCGAGGGTGAGGACTTTCTCTACTGAGTGGGTGCATGCTCCCAGGGGAGCACCAGGGGTGGCTGTCTAAGCGCACTCGCCAGGCGCATCCCTGCCTGCATGGTATCACCGCACGCCCTTTGAATGGGCAACTCCTCTTCTTCTGGTTTGGAATCATGCGGGGTGCATGCGTAACGCTCTCGCTGGGAGTCTGGGTCCCAGCTTAACACGTGTTAACGAGACCCCGATGACAAACCTTCTTCTGGAATCATGCGAGGTGCGTGCGTAACGCTCTCGCTGGGAACCTGGGTCCCAGCTTAACACGTGTTAGCACGACCCCGATGACCAGCCTTATTTTGGAATCATGCGAGGTGCATGCGTAACGCTCTCGCTGGGAACCTGGGTCCCAGCTTAACACGTGTTAACATGACCCCGATGACCAATGGACCGACCGAGTACTTACCCCGACATGCACCGACGGCTGATCTTGCTTTGGGTGCACCGACGACTGATCGAGCTCTGCTTCTTGGTGCTTAAACGCGAAGGTGATGTCTTGGCACGGGGAAGGAGAGTTTTACTTGTTGACCCCTCTCGCTTGCCCCGAGGTCATCGACCTTTAGGTCTGGTTCCTATTGGACGTTTCTCGAAATCTTCCCTTTCCTCTCTTGGTTTTACTAGAACTCCCGAGTTCCCAAACTTTGGCCACCTGCACTCACTCCTGGGGTGAGGAGAACATAGGTCAGTGGTCCGTACTCGCTCCTGGGGCGAGCAGGCTCCAACTGATCCCTTGGACTTGTATTTGGGGCAAGCAGAACTTGAAACTGGGGAACATGTGCACACTTGACATACTGAAATCTTTTTTATTGGGTGGCCTCGTTAAAAACCCTTATTAGGGAAAAGAGTGCCCCCTGATTTGCTCAACTATTTAACAGTATATACATTGAGTGTGTTCAGTGCAAGAACGCATCTACCTTACAACTTAACTGAAGTAGAAACTTAAGTGTGTAGCGTTCCACGTCTATGGGATAGGTGCTCCATCCAGGGTCTCCAGCCAATAGGCTCCATTCTCCAGCGCCTCAACCGCTCTGTATGGGTCCTGGCGATGACCGACCTGGCGAGCACACCATTCTTCCAGCAACGACGAAAAGCTGTCCTTAACTTCAAACTTGTTCGTGCCTCCCAAGTTCTCCATAAGCTCGCTGCTTCCCTTTCGTTACACCATCGCGAGGTGTGTTAAAGCGAACTGACTGGACTTCCTTGAACTTGTGTGGGAAACTCATGACTTCAAGCGCTTCTCCAACGGTTCATCCACTCTGGATGGGCGACTACCGACCTGGGATGCCTTACTCATGAGGGGTGATCACGCCCTTTGCTTCAGCTCCCACCTGAGCTACCTGGGAGCCCCCCCAGTGTGGCATCTTCTATCATCTGACTTCCCCGAGCACAGGGATTTCATGCTGCTGATCGCCTGCCTGGGACCCTGAAGGGCGATCACCTTGTGTCCCTCGCAGGTAATCGATCAAGAGTCCTGCTTTCACCAACTCAGCAAGTTGACGTCCCAACGCCAGGCATGTGTGGAGTGTGTGTCCATAAGCCTGATGGAACTCACACCACTTGTCCTTCCTCTTTCCAAGTACCATGTCAGTTTTCTCTGGTACTCGGAGTCTTGCAGCCACGGCAGGGATGGCGATCAGCTCTGCCAACTCTATCACGAAATCATACCTAGGGGGTGTGTTGTTCTCCCTTGCACGCCCCCTGGGTTGGTCCTTCCTGGGTGCATAGGGACGAGGCCTTCCCTGCGCCTTCCTCTCCTCCCTGGTCTCATACACCCGCATCTGCTGCTGTTGCTTCCCCTGACCTCCGCGCGGCTTCGTCGGCACAGTGCTGCCTCTCTTCTCAGAGACCTCCGTCTCTGCTACTATGTGCGCCACCGCTCGTCGCCGGATCTCAGCAAAGGTGGCGGGGTGGCTCCTGATGAGGGATTCACTGAAAGGACCAGGCAGCACGCCTTTCTTGAACGCGTGCACTAACATGTTCTCGTCCTTGCTGGGCAATTTCACCACCTGCGCAGCGAAACGGTTGAGGAAGTCCTTCAGCGACTCCCCCTGGTACTGGCGCACGTCGAACAAGTCGTAAGTCACCACCGGCGGCGCTCTGTTGACTATATACTGCTCCGTGAATAGCTTTGAGAACTGATGGAAGGAGGTGATGTGTAACATCCCGCCAAAATACCATACAAATGTATATAATGAAAATAAAGGTAACAAATAGATTGAAGTGAACAAAATATTATATATATGAAATGTAGTTTCTCCTCACAGGGAGTTTAATACAAATTCGGTCAAATTTTTCCAGAAACATAAACAAAATACAGTAAAAAAAAACGAAGCAGGCGATCTCCTATCGGAAGAGACCGATCTCCTATCGGACGAGGCCGATCGCCCATCGGGGGACCCAAAAACAGCCGATCTGCTTCCGGCGACCACTCACTAAGGAGCTCTACTTCCTGGAAGATCATCTGCTCCCGTGTAAGTTATACACGATCATCACAGTTTTAAGAGAACAGCCACAGAACCAAAACACGCAGGGTAAGCTAAACATTTTAAAGAGAGTTTAAATAAGGATAATTAAAATAAAATCAAGGTAAACAATTTCAAGATATTCACGTAAGTTATCAAGTTTCTCATACTCTTCACCTGATCACCCAGAAATCACACATTTCACAATACTTTCCAGAGTCATTCTATTTCACAACTGTATCAAGTGTCTATCAATTTCAAGTTCCTCATTTCACATGTCAGACCACCACTGACCCAGCACACAAGACACTTGACCTACTTCCGGAAGACTCATGCATTGATTAGACTCAGAGATCTGCACCTGTCATACCATACCACTGTGAAATCCACACAGGGTCGCTGTGAATCCACACAGCATGCGCATATATAATCTCAATGTCAATAGTTCTCCCGGTATGACAGGGTTAATCCATAGAACAGGCGGAGCTCGTTCTTTTTCACACGAGACGCCCATTCATATGAACCTCCTTCGACTCTCACCAACTGAGTAACTTCCTCTATGTGATTCCATTATCCCAGCAGAGTCAGGATATCCCCTTAGGAATCACCGATCAATGCACATCCTACACGATCTTACACGGTATTTTCTTTCCTGAAAATACTATGCCTCGATCCACATTCACAACATTCAACACATCATACCGCCCTTAAATAAATGATTCAAGTCACAGCAACGTTCGTTTCAAAGATTCAGATTTTCGAAGATCACATTTAAGCTTCAACAGTTCAAAGTAACACCAAAAACAGGGAGTTCGCAAACATCGCCCAAACCGGCGACCTGGTTCAAAAACAGGGTATTTCGAAGTCTGTATTTAAAACCGGCAACCACGTCGCCCAAACACATGGAACAGAGCATTCACGCAGATGAAAACGAAACCGGCGACCACGTCGCCCTCATTTCAGAAATAACTAAACTATAGCTTGTAATGAAAATGAAGTCTAGCTTCCCTTACCTGGACTTGCATAAAATACCGCGAGCTCAAAACCCACCGAGCCTGAAGGATGCCTTAGCTCTGTTTTCAGCACCTGGTCTGTAGAACTTGCAGAGAACCTCTTAGGTGCTCTAAGGACAACGTCGCTTGTCGTACTGATGCTGGAGGTTGCCTGAGTCTCAACGCAAGGAAGGGAAGAAGGGAGGGAGGAAGTTTGCACTCACTCTAACACTCTTGAGTCTGTAACGTTCTTTGCCTTCCCGCAGTGGCTTTTGAATCCCAACTTACCTGTCTACGCATGCTGCTGCTGCCACTCCTTCTGCAGGAAAGTCTGAGAACCACTGCCCTGAACAGTACGACCACTGTTGTCTCTGGTGCATGCCAACCACTGCTCTGAACAGTACTACCACTGTTGTCGCTTGTGCATGCCAACCACTGCTCTGAACAGTACGACCGCGAGTGTCTCCTGCGCATGCCAACATTCTGATGTCACCACTCTAAACCACCCTTTTTGTCTACGTGGCGTGTGTACAGGACGTTTCAT
Organism: Phaseolus lunatus; assembly: GCA_013389735.1. Classification (NCBI taxonomy): domain Eukaryota; kingdom Viridiplantae; phylum Streptophyta; class Magnoliopsida; order Fabales; family Fabaceae; genus Phaseolus; species Phaseolus lunatus. The sequence goes on along the minus strand of JAAFYQ010000125.1, from coordinate 9,814 downwards.
GCTGGGAGTCTGGGTCCCACTTTACTCTGTGTGAAACTCGACGTCGCGCGATAACTTTCCACTGCTGACTCATCCTGGCGAACGACTGATGTCTCCTTCTCCCTGGAAGACGACCGATGTCTTCCTCTGGGAGATGACCGATGTCTTCCCTGGCGACGCCCTCATAACTCTCGCGCCCTGGCCACGTCCACATGCATCGCGCCCTGGCAAAGCCCGCATGCCTCTCGCGCCTTGGCCACGTCCACACGCCTCGCGCCCTGGCAAAGCCCGCATGCCTCTCGCGCCTTGGCCACGTCCACATGCCTCGCGCTCTGGCAATGCCCGCATGCCTCTCGCCCCCCCCGCGCGATGCCTGCATGCCCCTCGCGCCCGCACGATGCCTGCATGCCTCTCGCGCCCGCGCGATGCCTACATGCCTCGCGCCCTGGCGACGTCCACCTGGCGCTCATGTGTAGCAGGCGACCAGCGATCTCATAGCCTTCTAAACTTAACTTTTCCTCCCTTTTTATTTTAAATAAAACATACATAGAATTCTTTCAAAATATAACCCTTTTTATTCCAATTCAATTTTACGGGTCCTTACATTCTCCCCAACAAGAAAAATTTTCGTCCTCGAAAATTGAATTATAAGGAAAAGAGATATGGATAGGCTTCTCTCATGGGTTCTTCCAACTCCCAAGTTGAGTCACCCGATCGCTCGTCCCACACCACTTTCACCATGTTAATGGTCTTGCCTCTGAGCTGTTCACTTTGACGATCTTCAATCCTGACTGGTTTCGCTTCAAAGGACAAGTCATCCCTGATCTGCACGTTGTCCACTTCCAGCACATGACTAGGGTCTGCCATGTACTTCCTCAGCTGTGAAACGTGAAAGACATTGTGCAGATTCGCTAAATGGGGAGGCAGGGCGATCTCATAAGCTACTGGGCCGATCCTCCTTGAGATCTGATATGGTCCCACGAACTTAGGGGACAACTTCTTTGGTCTGATCGCCCTTCCTACACCCTTGGTTGGTGTCACTTTCATGAACACATGGTCTCCAGCAGCAAACTCCAAAGGCTTCCTCCTCTGGTCTGCATATGACTTCTGCCTACTTTGAGAAGCCTTCATTCTGCTTTGTATCTGCTGCACCTTCTCGGTCGTCTGCTGAATCAACTCTGGCCCAACCAAGACTGCTTCGCCCTCCTGGTACCAACATAAGGGAGTCCTACATTTGCTCCCATACAGGGCTTCATATGGTGCTATCCCTATGCTGGCGTGATAACTGTTATTATATGTAAACTCCACTAGTGACAACACCTCGTCCCAATTCCCCAATTGATCCAAGACACACGTCCTCAGCAGGTCTTCCAAGGACTGGATCGTTCTCTCTGACTGACCATCTGTTTGGGGATGATATGCAGAGCTCATCCTCAACTTAGTTCCCAAGCACTCTTGTAAGGTCTGCCAAAACCGTGAGGTGAACCTGGGATCCCTATCTGAAACAATGCTGGAAGGCACTCCATGCAGCCTCACTATTTCCTGGATGTACAACTGTGCCAACTTGGCCATGGGCATCCTCATATTCACTGGGAGAAAATGAGCACTCTTCGTCAGCCGATCAGTGATGACCCAGATTGCATCATGGCCCTTTGCCGATCTGGGTAAATGGGTGACAAAATCCATGGCAATGCTGTCCCATTTCCACTCAGGGATATCCAATGGTTGTAGTAACCCGCCAGGCCTTTGATGTTCTACCTTTGCCTTCTGACACGTCAAACAGGTAGCAACATACTGGGCGATGTCTCTCTTCATGCCTGACCACCAAAATGACTCCTTCAAGTCATGGTACATCTTGGTCATGCCTGGATGGAGGTTAAGGCGACTCTTATGACCTTCATCTAGGATCATCTTCTTCAATTCTCCATCTGCAGGGATGCAAATCCTACCCTCAAATCTCAAGATCCCATCATTGCCCATCACAAAGCCTTTAGCCTGGTCGGTCCCTAGTGACTCCACAGTACGCTTCAGACTAGGGTCCTCCAACTGCTTGTCCTTTATCATTCCAAGGAAGTCGTTAGTTATAGCCAGCTTACTACAACTAATGTGATTCACGTGGAACTCTACCCCAAGGTTTAAATCCCTGAATTGTTCGATCAGTTTCTGCTCTTCCATCATCATGGTGGCTACTTGTACTGATTTTCTACTCAAGGCATCTGCCACTACATTGGCCTTCCCTGGATGATACATGAGTTGAAAATCGTAGTCCTTAAGAAACTCCATCCACCTTCTTTGTCTCATGTTTAGTTCCTTCTGATCGAACAGATATTTCAGGCTCTTATGGTCACTGAACACCTGGAACCGAGCTCCATATAAATAGTGCCTCCAGATCTTCAAGGCAAATACCACAGCCGCCAACTCCAAATCATGCGTGGGGTAGTTCCTCTCATGAACCTTGAGTTGCCTTGAAGCATATGCAACCACTCTCTGCTCTTGCATCAAAACACATCCCAAGCCCTGATGTGAAGCGTCACAGAAGACATCAAAAGGTCTTCCCACCTCGGGGATCACCAGCACTGGAGCACTAGTCAGCCTTTCCTTTAGTTCCTTGAAGCTCTGCTCACATCGGTCGGTCCAAGCAAAAGGTTGATCCTTGCGGGTCAGCTGTGTTAAAGGAGCCACTACCTTGGAAAAGTCCTCAATAAACCGCCGATAGTAGCCAGCTAGGCCCACAAAACTCCTTATTTCAGTAACTGTCTTAGGACGTTCCCACTGCAGCACTGCCTCTACCTTGGCTGGATCCACCGAGATCCCCTGGGCAGATATCACATGTCCCAAGAAGTTGACTTCTCTCATCCACAACTCACACTTCGAGAACTTGGCATAGAGCTGCTTCTCCCTCAGTATCTCCAATACTGTCCTCAGGTGTTCTTCATGCTCTTCCTCGGTCCTTGAGTAAATGAGTATGTCGTCTATGAAGACCACCACAAACTTATCCAAGAAAGGGCGAAAAATCCTATTCATGTAGTCCATGAACAGGGCTGGAGCATTTGTGACCCCAAACGGCATCACCACATACTCATAATGCCCATACCGAGACCTAAAAGCTGTCTTTTGCACATCATCAGCTTTAACCAAAATTTGGTGGTACCCCGATCTCAGGTCAATCTTGGAGAACACCGAGGCTCCATGTATTTGATCCATCAAATCATCAATCCTAGGTAGGGGGTACTTGTTCTTGATGGTCAACTTGTTCAACTGCCTGTAATCTATACACAGCCGAGACCCTCCATCCTTCTTCTTAACTAGGAGCACTGGAGCTCCCCATGGAGATACACTGGGTCTGATGAATTGCTTCTCCAGCAACTCTTCCACTTGCTTCTTTAACTCCACTAACTCGGCTGGTGCCATCCTGTAAGGTGCCATTGACACTGGTCCAGCTCCAGGTACCAAGTCAATAGAGAATTCCACTTCTCTCTTAGGGGGTAACCCAGGTACTTCTTCTGGGAATACATCCGTGAAATCTTTCACCACGGGTATTCTGCTTACGTCCCCTTTATTCTCCACCTCCGACCGAGCGAGTATCACAAAGCACCTCGCCCCTTCTTCCAACTCTGACTGCCCTTGCTGAGCAGAAATTACATCTGATCCTTGGAGGTCTGGAAACGCAATCCTCTGACTACCGCAGTCAATGAGAACGTGATTGGCAGCTAACCAATCCATTCCCAGGATAACATCTAGGTCCTGAAGAGGTAGGCAGATCAAGTTCACCTTGAATCTGCGTCCCTCTACAATCACTGGACATTCGGGGCAAACTGTAGAGGTCGACACCTGTCCTGACGCAGGTGTAGAGACCAACAGTTCGAAGGGTAACTCCTTCATTAGAAGACCCAACTCGGCTACACACAGGCTTGACACAAAGGAGTGTGTCGCTCCAGAATCAAACAAAGCTTTTACACCTCTACCAGCAATAAAACAAACACCTTGTATGAGGTTACCTGACTGAGATGCTTCTGCTCCAGACATGGCAAACACTCTCCCTGTCGCCTGAGGTCTGCTGCCTTCGTTTCTCATCTGCTGGGAGCCACTGGGTTGGGTCGCCCCATTCCTGCTAGGGCATTCTCTAGCAACGTGCCCTGTCTTTTGGCAGGCAAAACATCTCCTCTCAGAAGTCTTCTTGAAGCATGCATTGGAGGCGTGTGGTCCACCACAATGGATACACTTGGGTTTCCAATGTTGTTGTTGCTGAAACTGGGATGGCGCTGCTTCCGCCCGACGGGGTGGAGGTCTCGTATAAGGCTTGCCTTGTGGGTGCTGCACCTTAGCTTTCCCACTGGAAGAACTCCCTGGGTGTGACCTCATCACCCGAGAATCACCCTTTTCCAGGGTCTCAACCATCTTCGCCTTCTCTACCAAGGCGTGAAATTCCCTGATGCACATCGGGGCTATGGTCCTCTTCAGCCCGTGCTTCAGTCCCTCTTCAAACTTCCTACACCTCCAGGCCTCAGAGGTCGCCTGGGTATAGAATCGGGCGAGGTATTCAAAACGAGTAGCATAGGCGTTCACTGACATATCCCCCTGCTCCAGCTTCAGGAACTCAGCTTCCCTCGCAAACTTGGCGCTGTCAGGGAAGTATTTCTCCAAGAACTTCACCCTGAAGCTTTCCTAATCCAAAACATCCCCTCGGGCATCCATCATCTGCTGAGCTCCCATCCACCAGAACTCAGCTTCTCCTGATAGCAGATAAGTGGCGAACAGCAATTTCTTCTCTTTAGGGCAGGAGGTCGCCCTAAAGATTTTCTCCAGCTCTCTGACCCACTGATCTGCCTGATCAGGGGTAGCATTCCCACTAAACTTGGGTGGGTTGTGCCTCATGAACTCAGTCAGTCCCATCTGTTCTTGAGGCTGGCCGCCGTGGGAGTTTGTCTCAGCCGACCGAGCAGTTTCCCAGTGGTGCATTGTAGCTTGATGGTTCTGAGCCATTGCTGCATTCTGCTGTTGGATGGCAGTTGCCATCATCTCGATAGCTTTAGCAATCTGGCTCATCTCCGAAGAAGATTGGGGAGGGGTAGAAGGTCTACGTGCCATCTCTCTTCGTTTCAGATTGAAACTACAGGTTTCTATACTCCCTACAACTACAGGAATGAAATCGATAAGAAATCAATTCATTCAGGAGGTAACATATAGACCTTACAAAGGTCAGCATCTCAAAATCATTAAGAATTTGAGCTCAACAACAGAATCACAATGCTTATAACATCAAGCATAACACCAGCACAACTACTGGTATGCAGTCATCAATCCAATCAACCATTCTCAATCCATTACAAAGACACTCAAGAAAATGAAATAGCTGATGTGAGTCTCTTATGAACCTTTCTTGGTTTGGGTTGAGTTGATATAGGTTTCATTGTATTCATGACACTTTCAAGAATTAGGATCAAAATTCTAAAGAGCAATTAATAGAGTTTCTACTCAAGAAAACAAAGGTTCATACTAAAAACACATGAATAGGTAACTTGTAGTGTAAGATAACAATGGAATATGAATGGGTAATTCAAGAACAGTACCAAACTTCAAAGGAAACACAAGAACAACATAAGAACACCAAGAAAAAGTGAAAATACTGATTGAAATTCAATAGGAATTAGAAAATCACAAAGAAACTCATCAAAGAACAAAAACCCATGGATGGAAAACAAGAACAACACATGTATATGGAAACCCATGGTTTGGACGAAATTAAAACAGCAAGAAAACAAGGAAATAAACCAACAAAGTGCAGAACAATGGCAGCAAATGAAAGGAAACAACTCATGGAAAAGATTGAACCGATTAAAAATGGAAAAAACTACAAGAAAACACAAATGGGTATTTTTAGAAGATGAATAGAAATGACTTATGTGGTTTTTTTTTTATTCAAAGTACCAAGCACCCCTATTTATAATGGAGAGGGCTGGTCATGTTACAAAGGGGAAGGAGTGGGAAGAGTCACTCTTCTAGCTCCTTCTAGTGTACAAGAGAGAAAGGAGTAGAAAAGTCACTTTTTCCACTTTTTCCTAAAGAAAGTGCCTAAAATGCCTTACATTTAGAGGTTTCTTTTGGTTTTCCTCTTTGGCATACTCCTAAGGATATTTCTATATTATTTACAAATTTATACAAGAGTATTTACAAAGATTTATTTATACTACTATCTTTTGAATTTTCAAGAGAACCCAAAATGTTCTACTCTTTAAGAAGACTAGTAAGAAGAATTTTAAATGCTTAGGTGGATGACCTCTTCCTCCATTAGTGAAATCCTCTTCTACTTGATCTCCATCAATAGCTCACACCAGAATTCAATATATGCTAAACATCAAACCTTTGGAATTAAGGTTGAGACTCATCCCGATCCAGTTATGAGTGTGCACCCTCACTACTTTATCAAGACCTTCTCATTCTTAATACTAAGATTTTCAGTTATAACATATATTCACCAAAGCACACACAAAATCTCAATACAAAAACGTTTGAAAACTTTTCACTATAGTTGTTATTTTAAACTCAAATAAATTTTCGTGAGCAGAAGAAACACAATGGATCCACAGCCCTCAGGTCATCCTAAGGACGAACTGCTCTGATACCATTAATGTAACATCCCGCCAAAATACCATACAAATGTATATAATGAAAATAAAGGTAACAAATAGATTGAAGTGAACAAAATATTATATATATGAAATGTAGTTTCTCCTCACAGGGAGTTTAATACAAATTCGGTCAAATTTTTCCAGAAACATAAACAAAATACAGTAAAAAAAAACGAAGCAGGCGATCTCCTATCGGAAGAGACCGATCTCCTATCGGACGAGGCCGATCGCCCATCGGGGGACCCAAAAACAGCCGATCTGCTTCCGGCGACCACTCACTAAGGAGCTCTACTTCCTGGAAGATCATCTGCTCCCGTGTAAGTTATACACGATCATCACAGTTTTAAGAGAACAGCCACAGAACCAAAACACGCAGGGTAAGCTAAACATTTTAAAGAGAGTTTAAATAAGGATAATTAAAATAAAATCAAGGTAAACAATTTCAAGATATTCACGTAAGTTATCAAGTTTCTCATACTCTTCACCTGATCACCCAGAAATCACACATTTCACAATACTTTCCAGAGTCATTCTATTTCACAACTGTATCAAGTGTCTATCAATTTCAAGTTCCTCATTTCACATGTCAGACCACCACTGACCCAGCACACAAGACACTTGACCTACTTCCGGAAGACTCATGCATTGATTAGACTCAGAGATCTGCACCTGTCATACCATACCACTGTGAAATCCACACAGGGTCGCTGTGAATCCACACAGCATGCGCATATATAATCTCAATGTCAATAGTTCTCCCGGTATGACAGGGTTAATCCATAGAACAGGCGGAGCTTGTTCTTTTTCACACGAGACGCCCATTCATATGAACCTCCTTCGACTCTCACCAACTGAGTAACTTCCTCTATGTGATTCCATAGCCACTCCGCTCAGCGTGCTCATAAACATTTTGCAGTATACTGCGTCTGAACCTCCAGACAGCATCATCTGAGTGTGGAAGGCTGTCAAATGTGCTTCTGGGTCTTCCACCCCCGTGAACGACGCCTTCACTCCCACTGGGTTGGGGGGCACCACCGTGTTCATGATCTCGGGGAAGAAGGGCATGGGAAATGCTCTAGGGGGCGACGGCGGCATCGACGTTCTGTCTTCGAATACGCGCTCATTCTGCGCCTGCAGCTCCCTACGCAACTCCTCGTTCACGCGGTTCAACTCTTCATTCCTGCTATGCGATGCAGTTAGCTCTGCATGCATCTTCTCCTGCTCAGCTCTCGATGCCGCGACGTTCTCCTGCAACGCGCGCATCATCTCCATGACCTGCGCCATGGTCGCAGTTCCTTCACCAGCAGGTGGTGGAGGTGTCGTTTGTCTGGTTCTTCTACTCATCTGTGCGATTTCTATCCTCGTTCTTGTGTATGGGGGCTTCGTTTTACTTCGTGCCCCACGGTGGGCGCCAAATGATCTCGCCGTAGACTCAAGCGTGGAGAGATTGCCTCGTCACTCCTTCGTTTGACTTTCTATCTGCTGTGCGCTCTGCAAGGAGGCTCCAGGAACCTTCACCGGAACTCCGAACGGTACCTGCAAAACACGCGAACGGCGCCTCTAGCGGCCGTTGTAGCTCTGACGCTCAAGTCAGGCAACGAGAACACCAAAGGGTCTCTCTTAGGTTTCTCTGTGTGAGACCGTGTGTGTGTGTGCCCTCAGTCCTCTTTGATTCGAAGATTGAGTGCTCTTGGATTTGTGTTGTGTGTCTGAGGTAAAGATTGCATACCTGGTTCGGTGTTCTTCTTCCTCATATAAACCCTGTGTAGCCCCTACAGGCTACCTCTAGGTTCACTTAATTACTCTGCAGTGCCGTTTCCACTCCCCAGGGTGCTTTGCGTGCCAGCCTTCTTCACTTGAGTGCCAGGTCTGACAGGGGAGGCCGCGTGGGTACCTCTGGACCCCTCGACTTCTGTGCCTATCTGCCTTACCTATTCTCTGGGAACATCTTCACCATCCACGTGGCAGACATGCAACCCCACTGGGAGACTCTAACTTTGATGGGTTCTCGTCCACCAGGATTCTGCGCTTAACTGAGTCTTCTCATCTTCATGCGTGGTCGTCTCGCGACTAAGGCCATTCACTGTCTCTGGGCGCTTTGCTGATCATCGATTGCGTTGTTCACATCACGCGGCCGATGTTACCTCAACACACACCGATGACCGATGTGCTTCTTCACATCCTCGTGCTCTGCTTATGGAATCAGGCGAGGTCCTTGAGCAACGTTCTCGCTGGGAGCCTGGGTCCCAGTTTAACACGTGTTGACAAGGAACCCCCGACGACTGATCATTCTCCATGCACCGATGACTGATCACAATGCATGTACCGATGACAGATCACTCTGAACGCACCGATGACTGATCGGTGCTTCGTCCCTTCTCGCGCTCTTCTTCCAGGCGCTCAAGTAGGAACTGATCTGCTGGTGGCGGTCACTCGGTTGCTGACCACTGATCGCCGTTCTTGAACGATCTCCACCCTGGTTTATCTGCCTTCACGTGCCACGCGTCACTCTGTGATTGGCCCACATGGTCATCTGCTTCTGACGTCATCGCCTACCGATGACCGACCGGATCAGAAGAAGTACATCGGAAGAAGAAGAATGGAAGAACATGAATGGAAAAAGGAGAATGGAAGAAGAAGAACGGAAGAAGAAGAATGGAAGAAGAAGAATGGAAGAAGAAGAATGGAAGAAGAAGATCGGAAGAAGAAGAATGGAAGAAGAAGATCGGAAGAAGAAGAATGGAAGAAGAAGATCGGAAGAAGAAGAACGGAAGTGGAAGAATGGAAGAAGAAGATCGGAAGAGGAAGAATGGAAGAAGAAGATCGGAAGAAGAAGAATGGAAGAAGAAGATCGGAAGAAGAAGAATGGAAGAAGAAGATTGGAAGAAGAAGAATGGCAGAAGAACATCGGAAGAAGAAGAATGGATGAAGAAGATCGGAACAAGAACAATGGACGAAGAAGAGGATCGAAGAAGAAGAATGGAAGAAGAAGATCGGACAAGAAGAATGGAAATAGAAGATCGGAAGAAGAAGAATGGAAGAAGAAGATCGGAAGAAGAAGAATGGAAGAAGAAGATCGGAAGAAGAAGAATGGAAGAAGAAGATCGGATGAAGAAGAATGGAAAAAGAAGATCGGAAGGAGAAGAATGGAAGAAGATGATCGGAAGTGGAAGATGGAAGAAGAAGAATGGAAGAAGAAGATCGAA
>JAAFYQ010000124.1:0-25312 GCA_013389735.1 Phaseolus lunatus | reverse complement strand
TGTTCCCATCTTCTTCTTCCCATGTTCTTCTTTCCGATCTTCTTCTTTCATTCTTTTTCTTTCGATCTTCTTGTTCCATTCATCTTCTTCTGATCTTCTTCTTCTATTCTTCTTCTTGCACTCTTCTTCGGCCATTCTTCTTCTTCCAATCTTCTTGTTCCATTCATCTTCTTCCGATCTTCTTCTTCCGATCTTGTTATTCCATTCTTCAACTTCCGATCTTCTTCTTCCAATCTTCTTCTTCCATTCTTCTTCTTCCGATGTTCTTGATGTAGCCTAGCTTGAGTGCTTTCTTCCATGAGCTGAAAATGAATTTGAAGGTGGCGGAAGCTATGGTTGAAGATGTGCAAGGAGCTCCTAGGAGTTGTGGTTTCCTTGAAGGTGAACTGTTAGGTGTGGAGAGTGAGTGGTGAGGCCATCTCACTTGGAAAAGATGAAGAATGAAGACTAAGGTGTCTATCCTAGAGGTAGGAGACAAGACTGATAATTGGCACAAAGTTGGCAGCAATTTCACTCAAATTAATCTTGAGAATTACAAGAGCCAAGCCTTCTTATTTATAGTGTTTAGAGGGCTGAAAATTCAAATGAAAATGGAGGGAAATTCAAAATGAAATTCTCCTCAAGGTGGAGCCTAAAAATGAGAGCACATGGGAGGGGTGTGATTAGTATTTCACGCTCACCCTCTCTCTCTAGGCTTTCCAAACCAGCCTTGGTTAATTTAGTGGTTTTAAAAACCCTAAATTAACCTAGGTTGGTGTTTTAGGTGCCAAAATTAATTCTAAGAAAATTACAATTATTTTCCTATTCTAATTTTGACAAGAAAATTAAATTCTACTTCTACACTAAACTTATGGCATCTTTATCATGTAGAGGAAAGTCTCTCTGCCATCAGTAGCAGTGTCCCAATCCTCTTGTATTCTTCTTGCCATAGCCCTTGTAGTTGGCCCATATCTTCTATTTGGTGGGCTTGAGATAGGTCTTCGACTTGAACATGGGTTTGGGCTTGGACTTGGGCTTGGGCCTCTTCCATCATCCCCTCCCTCTTGAGAAGGATTTGTCCTCAAATCCAATGCTTCATCTTCTTCATTACTTCCTGCAAAAGGGATTAGGTCCATAACATTGAAAGTATTATGAACTCCATATTCTTCAGGTAAATCCAGAATGTATGCATTGTCATTGATTCTCTTGAGAACTTGGAAGGGTCCATCTCCTCGGGGGCTAAGCTTAGATTTTCTTCTAGTGGGAAATCTATCCTTTCTAAGATGTAGCCAAACCCAGTCTCCTTCCTCAAAAATTATCTCTCGCTTCCCCTTATTGCCATGTTTTACATATTTCTCTGTTTGCCGTTGTATTTGTTTTTTAATCCTCTCATGCATTTTCTTAACAAATTCAGCTTTTGCTACTCCTTCTTTATGCACAAATTCTTGTGGATTAGGAAGAGGCAACAAATCTAAAGGTGTAAGAGGATTAAACCCATATACAACTTCAAATGGAGAAATATTGGTAGTTTTATGGACTACCCGGTTATATGCAAACTCAATATGGGGAAGGTACTCATCCCAAGATTTGTGGTTGCCTTTCATAACTGCCCTAAGCATAGTTGAAAGAGATCTATTTACTACTTCAGTTTGTCCTTCCGTTTGAGGATGACAAGAAGTTGAAAATTTCAGTTTAGTTCCAAGCCTTTCCCAGAGAGTCCTCCAGAAATGACTTATAAATTTTGGATCTCTATCAGACACTATGCTTTTGGGTAGACCATGAAGTCTCACCACTTCTCTAAAGAAGAGTCTAGAGATATTGTTTGCATCATCTATTTTGTGGCATGGTATAAAATGTGCCATCTTACTGAACCTATCCACAACCACAAAAATAGAATCAAAACCTCTTGCAGTCCTAAAATAAAATCCATGCTAATGTCTTCCCATGGAGCATTTGCAACAGGAAAAGGAGTATAGAGTCCATGAGGCATTATTTTAGATTTGGCTTTTAAACATGAAATGCATCTAAAAAAATGTCTTTGAACATCTTTTCTCATGTGTGGCCAAAAGAATTTTCCTTTTAAAAGCTCTAGAGTTTTATCAACTCCAAAATGGCCCATGAGACCTCCTTCATGTGTTTCTTTTACAATAAGCTTTCTATGTGTTCCTTGGGGTATAGATAGTTTTCCTTCTTTAAAAAGATAACCCTCGGACACATAAAATCCTCTTTGTGCTCTATGTTCACATTTAACAAAAGTGGATGCAAAGTCTCGATCTTCTTTATACAGTTCAGGTATGTTTTCAAATCCAAGAATCTGGGCACCAAGTTTTGAAAAGAGGGCCTGTCTCCTGGAGAGAGCATCAGCCACAATATTAGTACTACCCTTCTTATATTTGATAACATAAGGGAATTGTTCAAGAAATTCCATCCATTTTGCATGACGTTTATTCAACTTATGCTGACCCTTCAAGTATTTTAAAGACTCATGATCACTATGAATTACAAATTCTTTGGATACTAGATAGTGCTCCCAAGTCTTCAGGGCCCTCACAAGTGCATAGAGCTCTTTATCATAGGTTGGGTAGTTGAGGGTGGCACCATGGAGTTTTTCACTGAAATAAGCAATAGGGTGTCCACCTTGCAACAATACTGCACCTATGCCTACTCCTGATGCATCACATTCTAGCTCAAAAGTGTTTGCAAAATTTGGTAGAGCTAAAACGGGTGCATTAGTGAGCAGAGCTTTAAGCCTCTTGAAGGCTTGATCTTGCTTCTCTGTCCAACAAAATGGAGTGTCCTTCTTCACTAACTCATTGAGTGGTGAAGCTAGACTCGAGAAGTTAGGCACAAATCTTCTATAAAAGCTTGCTAATCCATGAAAACTCCTAACATCTCCTACATTTTGTGGGGTTGGCCATTCTTGGATGGCTTTGATTTTCTCGGGGTCAACATGTACCCCATTTTTGCTAACTATAAAACCTAAAAACACTACACTATCAACACAAAAGGTACACTTATCAATATTAGCAAAAAGACTATTCTCCCTAAGCACTAAGAGAACTTCCCTAAGGTGAGTTAGGTGGGCTTTTAGGTTTTGGCTATATACTAGGATATCATCAAAATAAACTACTACATATTTACCTATACAATCTCTCAAGACATGATTCATTAGCCTCATGAATGTGCTAGGTGCATTAGTGAGACCAAAAGGCATCACTAACCACTCATATAGCCCAAATTTGGTTTTAAAAGCGGTTTTCCACTCATCACCCTCTTTAATTCGTATTTGGTGATATCCGCTCTTAAGATCAATTTTGGAAAATATAGTGGACCCATGCAATTCATCAAGCATGTCATCTAGTCTTGGAATTGGATGCCTGTACTTGATGGTGATGTTATTGATGGCCCTACAATCACAACACATTCTCCACTTGCCATCTTTTTTAGGCACCAACAAGACAGGTACAGCACAAGGACTAAGGCTCTTTTGAACCCAACCCTTCTCCAACAAATCCTGAACTTGTGATTCTATCTCCTTGGTTTCCTCAGGATTAGTTTTATAAGCTGGTCTATTAGGAAGACTAGCTCATGGAACTAAATCTATTTGATGTTCTATTCCTCTAAAAGGGGGAAGTCCCAATGGTCCTTCCTTAGGAAATAAATCATCAAACTCTTTTAAAAGTTCTTTTACCTGAGGAGGTAGAATGCTAGTTTCAAAAGATGTGGCAGTGCATGTAAGTGTTCCTTTACACAGCAGGAGGCCTGTAGGTTGTTCAGAAAGAAGTATTTTTTTAACTTTGTTTTCAACTTTTTCTTCCTTCTGAATGACCTTGTGGGAAGGAACACTCTTCTCCCACACCTCTTTTTTGGCTTTTTCTTGGTTTTCTATTTTTATTTTTTTTTCTTCCTCTCTTTTGAGTTTCATTTGTACTTGATCCTTTATCACCTGTGAGTGTGATAATGGATAGAGTACAAACTTTTTATCCCTGTGAGTGAAAGTAATCTCATTGGTAAGACCATTGTGCATAGTTTTCTTATCAAATTGCCATGGTCTACCCAATAAAATATGACAAGCTTCCATGGGAACTACATCACATAAAACTTTGTCTTTATAGTTTCCCACAGAGAACTCGACTTTCACTTGCTTATCTACAGTTAATTCCTCATCTTCATTTATCCACTGAAGTTTATAAGGTTTAGGATGAGGTATTACCTGTAGATTCAGCTTCTCAACCATCCTAGAGCTACAGCAGTTGCAGCAGGAACCACTGTCTACAATGAGAGAACATACATTTTCAAAAACTTTACATCTTGTGTGGAAGATGTTCTCTCTTTGTGACTCTTGGTCCACACTAGGTTGGTTGTTGAGGGTTCTACGGATCATCATTAACTCCCCCTCACATGGATACACTCCCTCACTATTTACTTTCTCTTCTCCCCCGCTAACTTCTTCACTTTGGCTACTATATTCATCCCTCCCTATTAAGAGTATGGTTCTCTTGTTTGGGCACTGGGCAGCTATATGACCTCTACCAAAGCACTTAAAACATTTAGTGTCTCTGCTACGGGGTTGTGAGCTATAGGTATCTATTTCTGTTTTCTTGGGAGTTTCTTTTGGTTTTTCTTTTATGGGTTCCTCCCTTTTATACTCTCTCTTGGGATAGGAGTTAGAATATGAACCTTCCCTACGACTTGATATTTTTCTCAAATTTTGTTGTTCAACTTTGATGCAAAGTTGAATTAAATCATTCAAGTCTCTGTAGGGTAAAAGTTCAACTCTATCTCTAATCTCAAGATTGAGTCCACTCAAAAATCTTGCTATTGTGGTGGATTCTTCCTCCCTAATGGAGGCTCTCATCATATAAAGCTCCATTTTCTGCCTATATTCTTCCACACTCATAGATTTCTGTTGGAGTCTCTGGAGCTTGTCCATTAACTCCCTATTATAGTAGGAAGGGATATGACGGCGTCTTAAGGCTCCCCTAAGGTCATTCCAGTATTCTATGGGAGGGTCCTTATGAAGGCGCCTATCTCTCTCTAAAGCAGTCCACCAATACATAGCATTTCCCTAAAAGCTAAGGGTAGCTAGGGGTACCTTTCGTTCCTCACTTACTCTATGGCAAGCAAATAATTGTTCTACCTTCATTTCCCAATCTAGGTAAGCTTCTACATTTTCTTTGCCATGGAAATAAGCTAAGTCTACCCTAACCTCCTTACTACTTTCTTTTCTTTCTTTTCTAGCTCTCCTAGGGGGTGGTTGATAATACTCATTAATCCTAAGGCTTTGTTCACCAAGAGAATCACTACCCCTAGAGCTAGATGCATGTGAACTTCTTTTTGTTTTATGGGCGCATTCATCTTTTTCTTTAACCATCCTCAACTCGTTCTCCAACAAAGCAACATGAGCATCCCTCTCTTTGAGTTGGGTCTCATGTTGGAGTTGTCTATATGAAAGTGATTGAAAGTCTTGTGCTAATTGTTTTAAAAGAGATTTGATTGACTTTCTATCATCTTCACTAGAGTTAGGAGAATGAGTAGACATGATTAAAGCTATGTGTTAAAAGCAATTTACCACAAGAAAGATAGATGGAGTAATGTAGGTAGATTCCCAGGAAAGGGAGGTGGATCACTTGGATCACTTAAGTACCAAGCCTTTCCTAGCCAGATTCTATCCTTCAAGACTTTCACAAACCTTTCTCTAAGTAATTCACTTAGATTACAAGCAAGAATGAAAACACAAGCTTTAATACAAGAAAACGAAATTACTTAAAAAAAACAATTAATCACAATGAACAATTAACTCTAATTCAAAAGCATTTAAACTAGGCGAATTCCTAAGGTGAGGCTTCTTTGGCACTTAGAACCTTTGAAGACACACTCACCGTCTAATTGGCATGATTAATTCCACTAATTATTGAATGTTTAACAACTTACAACTCAAAAGAAATACAATGGAAATTTTGAATTACAAAAGTTTAGAATCCTATTCTATGCTTCCTTTTCTTTTTGGTACTCCTCCTTTTTGCTTTGCACTCCTCTCTTTGATGTATGTTTGTATATTTTTGTTGCTGCACTCTTGCTTTACCTCTTTTAGGATAGTCACTAAAGTAATCAATTCAGCACCTACTAAGTAAAAATGGCACTCACCACAAAGGTTAGCTCCAAACTTTACAAGCACCTTTTGAAAACTTTCACCACTTAAGAGGTCAACAAAAATTAAAGCAACAAAAGCTCAATTTAAATTTGGACAACAGCAAAGGGATTTAAATGTGACAAAACTAGAAGGAATATTGAAGAAAAATTGACAATCAAGCAAAATAAGGTAATCAACAAAGCTGGCACACAAAATGAACCTAGGGAAAGGTACTAGAATTGGATTACAAAAACCAAAACTGAACTACTGGAATTTAAGTGTCAAAAAACGTGACTTACACGATTTATGCTGAGCTGTATTTTTCAAATTTGAATTTGAAATTTTAAACACAGATACTTCAAGTTGTTAACCAAATTTTGGCGCTGAAATCACTCAAAACACATGCACCAATCAATTACAATAAAATTTTCAAATCTGGTGCCAGATTAACGTTTTTTTTCGCGCCAGTTTTGAACACTGATTTTGTTTGATTTATCATTTTTTTTTCACTTCGAATTTTGATTCACTTTTTTTTTTCCTTTTTTCCTAAGAAATCAAACTTCTCAGATACAGATTTCCAGAATTTTTCTCCAGCGGAATTAATTTTCACAATGAAAAACAGCCAGCACAGTTTAGAAATCCTAATCTGGAATTAAAAACAGAGTTGAAAACTTGCAAAGACACAATAGAATGATTGTATAAGAATTTGTGTGGTTCTATCACACAAATATGAACTCAAATCTAAAAGAAAAATGCACCAAAGGATCAAACAATTCAGATTAAAAACTGGACTCAAGATCAAATCAAGAAACAAAATCAATCAAGAAAAGTACTACTAGGATTTGATGACATTTGTTGGAGAAACATGACTTGACAAAACATGTATAGATCTCAAAATCAAAATGACTCAAATTAAAACAGATTGAACCAATTAAAATGTGCAAGAAAGACTCAAAATCCTAATAAAATCAAACAGCACACCAAAACACACAAGAATCCTACACAAAATTGAAATTAGAAGCTCAAGAACAAGTTGAACACATTCTACTGATTGGATTCATCCAAACAGCATTCAAATCAAAATTAAATTGCAAAAAACAGCAAGACATTCAAGGATCTAATGAAGAACAACATGGAAATATGAAGAAAAACACAAAATAAAAAAAAATTAGAAGAAGACACTTAGCTCTTGAAGAACCATGGCTCTGATACCACTTGATGTAGCCTAGCTTGAGTGCTTTCTTCCATGAGCTGAAAATGAATTTGAAGGTGGCGGAAGTTATGGTTGAAGATGTGCAAGGAGCTCCTAGGAGTTGTGGTTTCCTTGAAGGTGAAGTGTTAGGTGTGGAGAGTGAGTGGTGAGGCCATCTCACTTGGAAAAGATGAAGAATGAAGACTAAGGTGTCTATCCTAGAGGTAGGAGACAAGAGTGATAATTGGCACAAAGTTGGCAGCAATTTCACTCAAATTAATCTTGAGAATTACAAGAGCCAAGCCCTCTTATTTATAGTGTTTAGAGGGCTGAAAATTCAAATGAAAATGGAGGGAAATTCAAAATGAAATTCTCCTCAAGGTGGAGCCTAAAAATGAGAGCACATGGGAGGGGTGTGATTAGTATTTCACGCTCATCCTCTCTCTCTAGGCTTTCCAAACCAGCCTTGGTTAATTTAGTGGTTTTAAAAACCCTAAATTAACCTAGGTTGGTGTTTTAGGTGCCAAAATTAATTCTAAGAAAATTACAATTATTTTCCTATTCTAATTTTGACAAGAAAATTAAATTCTACTTCTACACTAAACTTATGGCATCTTTATCATGTAGAGGAAAGTCTCTCTGCCATCAGTAGCAGTGTCCCAATCCTCTTGTATTCTTCTTGCCATAGCCCTTGTAGTTGGCCCATATCTTCTATTTGGTGGGCTTGAGATAGGTCTTCGACTTGAACATGGGTTTGGGCTTGGACTTGGGCTTGGGCCTCTTCCATCAGTTCTTCTTCCATTCTTCTTCTTCCGATGTTCTTCTTCCATTCTTCTTCTTCCGATCTTCTTCTTCCATTTTTCTTCTTCCGATCTTCTTCTTCCATTCTTCTTCTTCCGATGTTCTTCTTCAATTCTTCTTCTTCGATCTTCTTCTTCCATTCTTCTTCTTCCGATCTTCTTCTTCCATTTCTTCTTCCATTCTTCTTCTTCCGATCTTCTTCTTCTCTTCTTCTTCTACCAATCTTCTTCTTCCGATCTTTTTTTCCATTCTTCTTCTTCCGATCTTCTTCTTCCATTCTTCTTCTTTCGATCTTCTTCTTCCATTCTTCTTCTTCCGATCTTATTCTTCCATTCTTCTTCTTCCGATCTTCTTCTTCCATTCTTCTTCTTCCGATCTTCTTCTTCCAATCTTCTTATCTTAATTCTTCTTCTTCTGATCTTCTTCTTCCGATCTTCTTCTTCCATTCTTCTTCTTCCATTCTTCTTCTTCCGATCTTCTTCTTCCATTCTTCTTCTTCCGATCTTCTTCTTCCATTCTTCTTCTTCCAATCTTCTTCTTCCATTCTTCTTCTTCCATTCTTCTTCTTCCGATCTTCTTGTTCCATTCTTCTTCTTCTGATCTTCTTTTTCCATTCTTCTTCTTGCGCTCTTCTTCTTCCATTCTTCTTGCTCCGATCTTCTTCCTCCATTCTTCTTGTTCTGATCTTCTTCTTCCATTCTTCTTGTTCTGATCTTCTTCTTCCGTTGTTCTTCTTCCATTCTTCTTCTATCGATCTTCTTCTTCCATTCACTTCATTCTTCTTCTTCCATTCTTCTTCTTCCGATCTTCTTCTTCCATTCTCCTTCTTCCGATCTTCTTCTTCCATTCTTCTTCTTCCCTTCTTCTTCTTCCATTCTTCCACTTTCGATCTTCTTCTTCCATTCTTCTTCTTCCAATCTTCTTCTTCCATTCTTCTTCTTCCGATCTTCTTCTTCCATTCTTCTTCTTTCGATCTTCTTCTTCCATTCTTATTCTTCCATTCTTCCACTTCCGATCTTCTTCTTCCATTCTTCTTCTTCCAATCTTCTTCCTCCCTTCTTCTTCTTCCATTCTTCTTCTTCCGTTCTTGTTCTTCCGATCTTCTTCTTCCATTCTTCTTCTTCCAATCTTCTTCTTCCATTCTTCTTCTTCAATCTTCTTCTTCCATTCTTCTTCTTGCGATCTTGTTCTTCCATTCTTCTTCTTTCGATGTTCTTCTTCCATTCTTCTTCTTCCATTCTTCCACTTCCGATCTTCTTCTTCCATTCTTCTTCTTCCGATCTTCTTCTTCCATTCTTCTTCTTCCGATCTTCTTCTTCCATTCTTCTCCTTCCGATCATCTTCTTCCTATCTTCTTCTTCCATTCTTCCACTTTTGATCTTTTTCTTCCATTCTTCTTCTTCCGATCTTCTTCTTCCATTCTTCTTCTTCAATCTTCTCTTCCATTCTTCTTCTTCCGATCTTCTTCTTTCATTCTTCTTCTTCCGATCTTCTTCTTCCATTCTTCTTCTTCCGATCTTCTTCTTCCGATCTTCTTCTTCCGTTCTTCTTCTTCCATTCTTCTTCTTCCAACCTTCTTCTTCCATTCTTCTTCTTCCGACCTTCTTCTTCCATTCTTCTTCTTCCAATCTTCTTCTTCCATTCTTCTTCTTCAATTCTTCTTCTTCCGATTTTCTTCTTCCATTCTTCTTCTTCAGATCTTCTTCTTCCGATCTTCTTCTTCCATTCTTCTTCTTCCGATTCTTCTTCCATTCATCTTGTTCCGATCTTCTTCCTCCATTCTTCTTGTTCTGATCTTCATCTTCCATTCTTCTTGTTCTGATCTTCTTCTTCCGTTGTTCTTCTTCCATTCTTCTTCTTCCGATCTTTGTAAGGACCTAGAAACTTTAATTGGAATAAAAGTGTTATATTTAAATAATTTCAGAAGATGTTATTATTTAAAATACAAAGAACTGATAAGAGAAGTTTTGTAGTAGTCGGACCTCGGACGTCGCCCAAGGTATGGGGTCAGCTGGTAGAGGTTGGTCGGTTGTGCATTGTATTAACCAAGTAGTCAGGTGCGATGACTTTATCGTGAGGTAATCACGTGGGTGTGCTCGAGGAAGACATGTGGATCAAGAAGAGTAAAGGAAGAAAAGTGTAGTTTAGAAGTCTACGAGATCGCCGTTGTTGAAGACGGAGGCGATCTCCGACTTCTCTGGTACATGATCGCCAATCGCCTATGGTGCACATGATCGCCGAAAGTGCACTTAGTATGTGGTCAAGATACTGGATCAACCATAGTGGGTTCCGAAAACCACGCGTATCAAGGTGTCGGTTAAGCCTTAGATACGCTGTGCATGCGAATCTCTATGCTTGAGCATAAGAGATCGTCCTTAGTGTTGCAATGCAGGGGCGCACGAGGAGTAGTGCTGATCTATTCTTGGAAATGTGAAGCTACCGACATCACCAAGTCATGTGGAGGTGATACCTTGGACGTAACATAGTGGGATGAAGAACCTTCAGCAAGGCGTGGCGATGTGTCATCAGTCATCGCCAGGGCGAGAGACATGCGGACAACGCCAGGGCGCGAGGCATGCGAGCATCGCCAGGGCGAGAGACATGCGGGCATCGCCAGGGCGCGAGACATGCGGGCATCGCCAGGGCGCGAGACATGCGGACATCGCCAGGGCGCGAGGCATGCGGGCATCGCCAGGGCGAGACATCGGTCGTCTTCCAGAGAAAGACATTGGTCGTCCGCCAGGATGAGTCATCGGTGGAAGGTTATCGCGCAATGTCGAGTTTCACACAGATAAGGTGGGACCCAGGCTCCCAGCATGAGACGTCCTGCACGCACGACACGTAGACAAAAAGGGTGGTTCAGAATAGTGGCATCAGAGAGTTGGTATACGCAGAGACACACGTGGCCGTACTGTTCAGGGAAGCGTGCACGCAAGCTTTCCTGCAGAGTGGGTGGTGACAGCGGCATTTGTGAACAAGTTGGTTTAGATTCAAAAACTCACTTCTGAGAGGCAAAGAACGTTGCTGTGGTTCAAGAGTGACAGAGTGAGTTTACCTTTATCCTTCTCTTTTCTCCCCTTCGCGCTGCGATTCAGGCATCCTCAAGCGCCAGTACGACGAGCGACGACTGCCCTTGGACTCCTGGGAAGTTCTCTGCGAGTTTTCCGATCAGGATGCTAAAACAGGGTTCGGGTATCCTTAAGTTCGGTGGGTTAGAGCTCGTAGTGAGATTTTACGCAAGTCCAGGTAAGGGAAGCTAGCCTTATTTCCAACGAAAACCTTAAGTTAGATGATTTTGATGATGGGGCGACGTGGTCGCCGGTTTTCAACTGTTATTGCATAATCCCCTGTTTTTGGATGTGATCGCCGGTTTTAATGTTGTTTTCGAACTCCCCTGTTTTAGTGTCGCTTTGAACTTGTTGAGATTGAAATGAAAAATGTATATGCTATTCGAAAACCTGAACGGTGGTATGCTTGTTTTTGTGAGTGGGGTTGTTTAAGAAAAGATTCAAAGTATTCTATGATGGAATTGTTCTTTATGCGTGGTATGATGTATGGAATGTGGTGAATGTGGGATCAAGGCATAGTATTTTCAGGAAAGAAAATACCGTGTAAGATCAGGTAGAGTGTGCATTGACCGGTGATTCGTTTATTATGAGATATCCTGACTCTCCTGATATAATGGAATCATATAGATGAAGTTATTCAGGCGTTGAGAGTCGAAGGAGGTTCATATGTATGGGTGAGTTGTTTGAAAGAGAACGAGCTTGACCCGTTGTATGGATTAACCCTGTCATGCTAGGATAGTGATGATATTGAGATTCATTTATACGCTTGTGAATGTGTGTGATTTCACAGCGACCCTGTGAATATGTGTGATTTCACAGTGGTGCAGTATGACAGGTGCAGATCTCTGAGTCTAGTCAATGCACGTGTCTTCCGGAAGTAGTGTCAAGTGTCTATGTGTGATGAGTCAGTGGAAGTCTGACGTGAAAAATGAGAAACATTGAAATTGATAGACACTTGATGGATTATGTGAATTGAACGACTCTTGAGGAAATTGTGAAATATGTGATTACTTGATGGTCATGTGAAGGGAATGAGAAAGTTGATGGTTTTTACGTGGGTGTTGTAACATCCCGCCAAAATACAATTCATATTTATAAAATGAAATTAAAGGTAAACCAATATATTGAAGTGAACATAATTATATATATGTAATGAAATTTCTCCTCACAGGGAGTTTAATACATACTCGGTCAGATTTTTCCAAAAACGTAAACAAAATTACATCAAAAGACAAACAGTCGATCTCGTATCAGAAAAGGGCGATCTCCCATCAGAAAAGGGCGATCTCTTATCAGACAACAGGAAAAGGGTGATCGCCTAACAGAAATAGAAATAGGCGATCTCCTTCCGGCGACCACTCACTGATGAGCTCTACTTCCTGCAACCTCGTCTGCTCCCGTGCGAAAATACACGATCATCACAGGTTTTAGAAAACAGCCACATACAATACAAAGGGTAAGCTAGATGTTTAAAAAAACTTAAATATGAAACTTTAAATCAATAGAAAACATGAATCTTCATGCCATTCATAAACCAGATCAATTTCAACCATCAACATTTCCATATTCCACAAACTCGTCAAGTGTCTATTCGCTACTTTCAGTATTCATGGTTCACACGTCAGACTTTCCACTGACTCACAAGATTTAGACACATGACTCCATTTCTGGAAGACTCGTGCGTTGACTCAGGCCCAGAGATCTGCACCTGTCATACCACACCACTGTGAAATCCACACAGGGTCGCTGTGAAATCCACACAGCCATGCGCATACATAGTCTCAATATCATCACTCTCCCGGTATGACAGGGTGAATTCATATAACAGGCCGAGCTCGTTCTTTTTCACACGACTCACCCATTCATATGAACCTCCTTCGACTCTCCACAACTGAATAACTTCGTCTATGTGATTCCATTATATCAGCAGAGTCAGGATATCTCCTTCTAGACAAGCCCCTAGTCAATACACATTACACACGATCTTACACGGTATTTTCTTTCCTGAAAATACTATGCCTTGATCCCACATTCACAACAATCAATACATCATACAACACTGAATGAACGATTCAGTCACAGCAACATTCATTCCACGGTTCAGATTTTCAAATATCACATGTATTTCACATTTAAATCTCAAGCAGTTTTCAAACAGCACTAAAACAGGGGAGTTCGAAAAACAACGCCAAAACCGGCGATCACGTCCAAAACAGGGGATTTCGAAATCTGTATTTAAAATCGGCGATCACGTCGCCCAAACACATAAGAACAGAACATCATGAAAAAGAATATGAAACCGGCGACCACGTCGCCCTCACTTCAGAAACAGCAAATCTACGGCTTTTATGGAAAATAAAGCTAGCTTCCCTTACCTGGACTTGCGCAAAACACTAAGAGCCCCAAAACCCACCGAAGCTTAAAGGTGTTTTAGCTCTGTTTTTGCGTCTGGTTTGTAGAACTTGCAGAGAACCTTCCAGGTGCTCTAAGGGTAGTCGCCGCTCGTCGCACTGGTGCTTGAGGATGCCTGAATCGCAGCGCGAAGGAGAGAAAAGAGAAGGATGAAGGTGAGCTCACTCTTTCCCCCTTGAACCACTGAAAACATTCTTTTTCTTCTCAGAAGTGGGTTTTTGTATCTTAAACCAACTTGCCCCCAAAAGCCGCTGCCACCACCCACTCTGCAGGGAAGTTTGCGTGTACGCTTCCCTGAACAGTACGACTACGCGTGCTTCTGCGCAGGCTAACACTCTGAGGTCACTACTCTGAACCACCCTTTTTGTCTACGTGTCGCGCGTGCAGTACGTCTCCTGTTGAGAGCCTGGGTCCCACCTCATCTGTGTGAAACTCGACATCGCGCGATAACCTTCCACCGATGACCGCTCGCGCGATGACTATCCACTGATGTCTCATACTGGCGGACGACCGATGTCTCTCCCTGGAAGACGACCGATGTCTCTCTCTGGGAGACGACCGATGTCTATCCCTGGCGACGCCCGCATGCCTCTCGCGCCCTGGTGATGCCTGCATGCCTCTCGCGCCCTGGCGACGTCCACCTGCCTCGCGCCCTGGCGATCATGTGTGGTAGGCGACCGGCGATTATGTACTAACCAGGAAATCTTATAGTCTTCTAAGCTACACTTTCCCTCCTTTTTATTTTAAATAAAAACATACTTAGAATTCAATTAAAATATACTCTTTTATTCCAATTTAATTTTTCAGGTCCTTACATTCTCCCCAACAAGCAAAATTTTCGTCCTCGAAAATTGAATTACAAGGAAAAGAGGTATGGATAGGCTTCTCTCATGGGTTCTTCTAACTCCCAAGTTGAATCACCCGATCTCTCATCCCACACCACTTTCACCATGTTGATGGTCTTGCCTCTGAGCTGTTTACTTTGCCGATCGTCAATCCTGACTGGTTTCGCTTCAAAGGACAAGTCATCCCTGATCTGCACATCGTCCACTTCCAGTACATGACTAGGGTCTGCCATGTACTTTCTCAGCTGTGACACGTGAAAGACGTTGTGCAGATTCGCTAAATGGGGAGGTAGGGCAATCTCATAAGCCACTGGACCAATCCTCCTTAAGATCTGATATGGTCCCACGAACTTAGGGGACAACTTCTTTGATCTGATCGCCCGTCCTACACCCTTGGTTGGTGTTACTCTGATGAACACATGGTCTCCAGCAACAAACTCCAAAGGCTTTCTCCTCTGATCTGCATAGGACTTCTGCCTACTTTGAGAAGCTCTCATTCTGCTTTGTATCTGTTTCACCTTCTCGGTCGTCTGCTGAATCAACTCTGGTCCAACCAATACTGTTTCGCCCTCCTGGTACCAGCACAATGGAGTTCTGCATTTCCTTCCATACAAGGCTTCGTATGGTGCTATCCCTATGCTGGCGTGATAACTGTTATTATAGGTAAACTCCACCAGCGGCAACACCTCATCCCAACTTCCCAATTGATCTAAGACACACATCCTCAGTAGATCTTCCAAGGACTGGATCGTTCTCTCTGACTGTCCATCTGTTTGGGGATGATATGCAGAGCTCATCTTCAACTTAGTTCCCAAGCAATCTTGTAAAGTCTGCCAAAACCGTGAAGTGAACCTGGGATCTCTATCTGAAACAATGCTGGAAGGCACTCCATGCAACCTCACTATTTCTTGGATGTACAACTGTGCCAACTTGGCCATAGGCATCTTCATATTCACTGGGAGAAAGTGGGCACTCTTCGTTAGCCGATCAGTGATGATCCATATTGCATCATGACCCTTTACCGATCTGGGTAAATGGGTAACAAAATCCATGGCAATGCTGTCCCATTTCCACTCAGGGATATCCAGTGGCTGTAACAACCCACCAGGTCTTTGATGCTCTATCTTCGCCTTCTGACATGTTAAGCAGGTTGTAACATACTGGGCGATGTCTCTCTTCATGCCCGACCACCAAAATGACTCCTTCAAGTCATGGTACATCTTGTTCATGCCTGGATGTAGGCTAAGGCGACTCTTGTGACCTTTGTAACATCCCGCCAAAATACTATACAAATGTATATAATGAAAATAAAGGTAACAAATAGATTGAAGTGAACAAAATATTATATATATGAAATGTAGTTTCTCCTCACAGGGAGTTTAATACAAATTCGGTCAAATTTTCCAGAAACATAAACAAAATTCAATACAATAGAAAGACAGGCGATCTCCTGACAGAAAGGGCGATCTCCTGCTAGGAGGGCGATCTCCTATCAGAAAGGTGATCTCCTATCAGAAAGCAGCAAAAGGGTGATCGCCTATCGAGAATAGGAAACAGGCGATCTCCTTCCAGCGACAATTCACTAAGGAGCTCTACAACCTGCAACATCATCTGCTCCCGTGTAAATTATACACGATCATTACAGGTTTAAGAAGAGGCCACAACACAAAAGAAAACACAGGGTAAGCTAGACATTTAAAAAGAGTTGGATATGAACTTTAAAATCAAGGTAAAACAAATTCAAGATACCCACGTGAACCATCAACTAAACACATATTGCACGATTCCTCAAAGGTCATTAAAATCTCAACATTCATCAAGTGTCTATCGAATCAAAGTTTCTCATTCTCACGTCAGACTTCCACTGACTCATCACACAAGACACTTGACACTACTTCCGGATTGACTCGTGCGTTGACTCAGGCCCAGAGATTTGCACCTGTCATACCATACCACTGTGAAATCCACACAGGGTCGCTGTGAAATCCACACAGCCATGCGCATATAGTCTCAATGTCAATAACTCCCCCGGTATGACAAGGTTAATTCATATAACAGGCCGAGCTCGTTCCCTTTTGAACAACTCACCCATACGTATGAACCTCCTTCGACTCTCCACAACTGAATAACTTCATCTACGTGATTCCATTATATCAGCAGAGTCAGGATATCTCCTTCTAGACAAGCCCCAGGTCAATACACATTACATACGATCTTACACGGTATTTTCTTTCCTGAAAATACTATGCCTCGATCCCACATTCACAGCATTCAACACATCACATAACACTTAAAGGAATGATTTCAATCACAGCAAAACTCAATCCAAGGTTCTTATTTTCGAATATCTCATTTAAATCTCAAACAGTTTCAAAGCAACATCAAAAACGGGGAGTTCGCAAATAACGCCAAAACCGGCGATCTGGTTCAAAAACAAGGTATTTCGAAGTCTGTATATAAAACCGGCGACCACGTCGCCCAAACACATAGAAACAGAGCATTCACGAAGATGAAAACGAAACCGGCGACCACGTCGCCCTCACTTCAGAAACAACTAATCTATGGCTTGTATTGAAAATGAAGGCTAGCTTCCCTTACCTGGACTTGCGCAAAACACCGAGAGCTCAAACCCACCGAGCTTGAAGGATGCCTTAGCTCTGTTTTCAGTGCCTGGTTGGTAGAACTTGAACTTGAGAGAAACTCCCAGGTGCTCTAAGGGCTGCCGTCGCTCGTCGCACAGGTGCTGGAGTTTGCCTGAGTTACAGCGCAAAGGAGAGAAGAAGGGGGGAGGGAGTTTGCACTCACCCTCACACTCTTGAGTCTGTAATGCTCTTTGCCTTCACGCAGTGGCTTTTGAATCTCAACTTACCTGTCCACGCATGCTGCTGCTGCCACCACCCACTCTGCAGAGAAGTCTGAGAACCACTGCCCGGAACAGTACGACCACTGTTGTCGCTTGTGCATGCCAACCACTGCTCTGAGCAGTACGACTTCTGTTGTCGCTTGTGCATGCCAGTCACTGCTCTGAACAGTACGACCGCGAGTGTCTCCTGCGCATGCCAACATTCTGATGTCACCACTCTGAACCACCCTTTTTGTCTACGTGGCGTGCGTGCACTACGCTTCATGCTGGGAGTCTGGGTCTTACCTTCTCTGTGTGCAACTCAACATCGCGCGATAACCTTCCACTGCTGACTCATCCTGGCGAACGACCGATGTCTCCTTCGCCCTGGAAAACGACCGATGTCTCCTTCGCCTGGAAGACGACCGATGTCACCTTCGCCTTGGAAGACGACCGATGTCTCCTTCGCCCTGGAAGACGACCGATGTCTCCTTCGCCCTGGAAGACGACCGATGTCTCCTTCGCCCTGGAAGACGACCGATGTCTTCCCTGGCGACGCCCTCATAACTCTCGCGCCCTGGCTACGTCCACATGCATCGCGCCCTGGCGATGCCCGCATGCCTCTCACGCCTTGGCCACGTCCACATGCCTCGCGCCCTGGCAATGCCCGCATGCCTCGCGCCCTGGCAATGCCCGCATGCCTCGCGCCCGCGCGATGCCTGCATGCCTCTCGCGCCCGCACGATACCTGCATGCCTCGCGCCCTGGCGACGTCCACCTGGCGCTCATGTTTAGCAGGCGACCGGCGATCCCATAGCCTTCTAAACTTAACTTTTCTTCCTTTACTCTTCTTGATCCACACATCATCCGACCGACCTCTACCAGCTGACCCCAGATCTTGGGCGACGTCCGAGGTCCGACTACTACGAAACTTCATTTACCAGCTCTTTGTATTTTAAATAATAACATCTTCTGGAATTATTTAAATATACCACTTTCATTCCAATTCAATTTTACAGGTCCTTACATTCTCCCCAACAAGAAAAATTTTCGTCCTCGAAAATTGAATCACAAGGAAAAGAGGTAGGGATAGGCTTCTCTCATGGTTCCTTCTAATTCCCAAGTTGTATCACCCGATCTCTCATTCCACACCACTTTCACCATACTGATGGTCTTGCCTCTGAGCTGCCTAGGACATCTGTCGACTTTGAGAAGCTTTCATTCTGCCTTGCATCAGTTTCACCTTCTTGGTTGTCGGTTGAACCAACTCTTACTACTCCAATACTTCATTAAATTCCATTCTCCATCCCTGCATATGGAGTATGCTGCTCCATTAAGCGCCAACTCCAGTACTCACACTCTACTTCCAACCCTGAAGACTTGGTCGAGCAAGTCCAGAACTAAGCCCTTAACAGAACCAGGACTAGCCCCCTGTAGAGAAAAAGTGAGCAAGATCCCTTCATCGGAAGGAAAGAGGACCGCTGACTACTGCTCATGTCCCCCAGCCAATTCAAACTAGGATCCGAAATATCCTTCTAGGAATCAACTTCCGCATCTTGATCAAAACCATCCATCGACTTCCCAACTGCTGATCTAATTCTCACGCTCCCTAAAGGAACACCTTTGGTTCACCACTATACCACATAATTCTGCACCTTATAAAGACAAAGTTCTTGTTGCTGTTACTTTCTAAATCATCATCATGACTTCTTTTGCCAACTCGGCTTCCTGTTCCCATCATTTCCTCCTTGTTCAATGTATACATTGGATGCATTGATTTGGGTTCAGGTACCTATCTGAAAAGGTATACAAGAACGAACGCACCATATATCTCAACCACAACCATGCAAGTAGTGGAGCCGATTGGAAAATTTCCTCTGCATCCAGGATTTTCTTTCTTAAGGACAACTCTATTCCTCTTCTCCAAGATACAACAGACTATTGCCACCCACATTCCCTTCCACACCTGATTCTACTTGGGTGACATACGTATAAGATAAAAGTTCTCAAGGTGGGACCTCAAATCCTTATGTCGAACAAATAGAACACTTATCCACTTGAAGCACATAGACCAGCCACGTTGCTTTAAAGTTAGAGTTAGTGGCCCACGCATCCTCCTGAAATCTCACATCCCCTCCGCCTCCAACTTTCCAAACAATGACTTTTTGGAACTAACCATCATCTTCACCCTCCTCGCACATCCTACGTACATCTCTCCACCACCACGATTGGTATTTCGAATGAGCTCGGCTTCTCCCAAGTTCCGAGTCATATTTGGATACAAGAATATCTTTCCCTTTCCCTTTCTCATCACTCCTCCTCCACCATTTCCATACTCATCTTCCAATTCACGATCCACAAAACAGCATCCATTCTGCGTGAAGCTTTCTCTCTTCTCCCAGTACTCTACTTGGTATTTTTCAGCAAATTTCTCTGTCTAATTGAACTTTAGACATAAATACAATATCTCCTCTTTCCTTTTAAGCTTGTGGTTAAGCTAGAGTCATCTCATGTTGTTTCATCGACATAAACATCTCCCAAGCTTCAAATAAAAGAAAATTCATTCTTTCATTCTTGGAACTTAACCCTGGTACTTCCCATGGATACACATGCTTAAGTCTTTAAACCCTCAACATTCTGCTTATATACTCTCCATAACTTATATGTAGCTGAAACTAAACTTTGGTACACTAAATCTAAATTACACTTCCTTCTTTAATTCCATCAACTCAGCTGGAGCCATTGCCACCGGTCCAGCTCCAGGCACCCAAAACAATAGAGAGTTCCACCTCTCTCTTAGGGGGTAATTCAGGTATCTCTTCTGGAAATACATCCATGAAATCTTTCACCAAGGTATCTTGCTTACGTCCTCTTCATTCTTCACTTCTAACCGAGCTAGCATCACGAAGCACCTCGCCATCTGGCTTTTGGAGATCTGGAAACGCTAACTTCTGATTACCGCAGACTACGAGAACGTGATTGGCAGCTAGCCAATCCATTCCCAGGATAATATCCAGATCCTGAAGAGGTAGGCAGATCAAGTTTACTTTGAATCTGTGTCCCTCTACCATCACTGGACATTCAGGGCAAACTGTAGAGGTCAACACCTGTCCTGACGCAGGTGTAGAGACCAACAGTTCGAAAGGCAACTCCTTCACTAGAAGGTCCAACTCGGCTACACACAAGCTTGACACAAAAGAGTGTGTCGCTCCGGAATCAAACAAAACTCTAACGTATCTACCGGCTATAAAGCAACACTCTGTACTAAGTTACCTGACTGAGATGCCTCCGCTCCAGACATGGCAAACACTCTCCTGTTGCCTGAGGTCTGCTGCCTTCGCTCCTCAACTGCTGAGAGCCACTAGGTTGAGTCGCCCCATTCCTGCTTGGGCAATCCCTAGCAACGTGCCCCGTCCTTTGGCAGACAAAACACCTTCTCTCAAAAGCCTTCTTGGGGCACACATGGGACGTGTGAGGTCCACCACAATGGAAACACTTGGGTTTCCAAGGTTGTTGCTGCTGAAACTGGGATGGCGCTGCTTCCGCCCGACGTGGTGGAGGTCTCGTATAAGGCTTGCCTTGTGGGTGCTGCACCTTAGCCTTCCCACTGAAAGAACTCCCTGGGTGTGACCTGATCACCCGAGAATCACCCTTTTCCAGGGTCTCAACCATCTTCGCCTTCTCTACCAAGGCGTGAAATTCCCTGATGCACATCGGGGCTATGGTCCTCTTCAGCCCATGCTTCAGTCCCTCTTCAAACTTCCTACACCTCCAAGCCTCAGAGGTCGCCTGGGTGTAGAATCTGGCGAGATACTCAAACCGAGCAGCATAGGCGTTCACAGACATATCCCCCTGCTCCAACTTTAGGAATTCAGCTTCCCTCGCAAACCTTGCGCTGTCTGGGAAGTATTTCTCCAGGAACTTCACCCTGAAGCTCTCCCAGTCCAACACATCCTCTCGGGCCTCCATCATCTGCTGAGCTCCCATCCACCAGAACTCAGCTTCCCCAGATAGCAAAAAGGTTGCGAACACCAATTTCTTCTCTTCAGGGCAGGAGGTCGCCCTAAAGATTTTCTCCAGCTCTCTGACCCACTGATCTGCCTGATCAGGGGTAGCATTCCCACTAAACTTGGGTGGGTTGTGCCTCATGAACTCAGTCAGTCCCATCTGTTCTTGAGGCTGACCGCCGTGGGAGTTTGTCTCAGCCGACCGAGCAGTTTCCCAGTGGTGCATTGTAGCTTGATGGTTCTGAGCCATCGCTGCATTCTGTTGTTGGATGGCAGTTGCCATCATCTCGATAGCTTTAGCAATCTGGCTCATCTCCGAAGAAGATTGGGGAGGGGTAGAAGGTCTACGTGCCATCTCTCTTCGTTTCAGAGTTGAAACTACAGGTTTCTATATTCCCTACAACTACAAGAATGAGATCGATAAGAAATCAATTCATTCAGGAGGTAACATCTTGACCTTACAAAGGTCAGCATCTCAAAATCATTAAGAATTTGAGCTCATCAACAGAATCATAATACTTATGACCTCAAACAAAACACCAGAACAGTTACTGGTGTACAATCATCAATCCAAACAACCACTTTCAGGCAATTACAAGAACACTCAACAAATCACACCAGAATTCAATGTAGGCTAAACATCAAACCTTTGGAATTAAGATTAAGAATCATCTCGATCCAGTCATGAGTGTGCACCCTCACTACTTTATCAAGACCTTCTCATTCTTAATACTAAGATTTTCAGTTATAACATATATTCACCAAAGCACACACAAAATCTCAATACAAAAACGTTTGAAAACTTTTCACTATAGTTGTTATTTTAAGCTCAAATAAATTTCATGAGCAGAAGAAACACAATGGATCCACAGCCCTCAGGTCATCCTAAGGACGAACTGCTCTGATACCATTAATGTAACATCCCGCCAAAATACTATACAAATGTATATAATGAAAATAAAGGTAACAAATAGATTGAAGTGAACAAAATATTATATATATGAAATGTAGTTTCTCCTCACAGGGAGTTTAATACAAATTCGGTCAAATTTTCCAGAAACATAAACAAAATTCAATACAATAGAAAGACAGGCGATCTCCTGACAGAAAGGGCGATCTCCTGCTAGGAGGGCGATCTCCTATCAGAAAGGTGATCTCCTATCAGAAAGCAGCAAAAGGGTGATCGCCTATCGGGAATAGGAAACAGGCGATCTCCTTCCAGCGACAATTCACTAAGGAGCTCTACAACCTGCAACATCATCTGCTCCCGTGTAAATTATACACGATCATTACAGGTTTAAGAAGAGGCCACAACACAAAAGAAAACACAGGGTAAGCTAGACATTTAAAAAGAGTTGGATATGAACTTTAAAATCAAGGTAAAACAAATTCAAGATACCCACGTGAACCATCAACTAAACACATATTGCACGATTCCTCAAAGGTCATTAAAATCTCAACATTCATCAAGTGTCTATCGAATCAAAGTTTCTCATTCTCACGTCAGACTTCCACTGACTCATCACACAAGACACTTGACACTACTTCCGGATTGACTCGTGCGTTGACTCAGGCCCAGAGATTTGCACCTGTCATACCATACCACTGTGAAATCCACACAGGGTCGCTGTGAAATCCACACAGCCATGCGCATATAGTCTCAATGTCAATAACTCCCCCGGTATGACAAGGTTAATTCATATAACAGGCCGAGCTCGTTCCCTTTTGAACAACTCACCCATACGTATGAACCTCCTTCGACTCTCCACAACTGAATAACTTCATCTACGTGATTCCATTATATCAGCAGAGTCAGGATATCTCCTTCTAGACAAGCCCCAGGTCAATACACATTACATACGATCTTACACGGTATTTTCTTTCCTGAAAATACTATGCCTCGATCCCACATTCACAGCATTCAACACATCACATAACACTTAAAGGAATGATTTCAATCACAGCAAAACTCAATCCAAGGTTCTTATTTTCGAATATCTCATTTAAATCTCAAACAGTTTCAAAGCAACATCAAAAACGGGGAGTTCGCAAATAACGCCAAAACCGGCGATCTGGTTCAAAAACAAGGTATTTCGAAGTCTGTATATAAAACCGGCGACCACGTCGCCCAAACACATAGAAACAGAGCATTCACGAAGATGAAAACGAAACCGGCGACCACGTCGCCCTCACTTCAGAAACAACTAATCTATGGCTTGTATTGAAAATGAAGGCTAGCTTCCCTTACCTGGACTTGCGCAAAACACCGAGAGCTCAAACCCACCGAGCTTGAAGGATGCCTTAGCTCTGTTTTCAGTGCCTGGTTGGTAGAACTTGCAGAGAAACTCCCAGGTGCTCTAAGGGCTGCCGTCGCTCGTCGCACAGGTGCTGGAGTTTGCCTGAGTTACAGCGCAAAGGAGAGAAGAAGGGGGGAGGGAGTTTACACTCACCCTCACACTCTTGAGTCTGTAATGCTCTTTGCCTTCACGCAGTGGCTTTTGAATCTCAACTTACCTGTCCACGCATGCTGCTGCTGCCACCACCCACTCTGCAGAGAAGTCTGAGAACCACTGCCCGGAACAGTACGACCACTGTTGTCGCTTGTGCATGCCAACCACTGCTCTGAGCAGTACGACTTCTGTTGTCGCTTGTGCATGCCAGTCACTGCTCTGAACAGTACGACCGCGAGTGTCTCCTGCGCATGCCAACATTCTGATGTCACCACTCTGAACCACCCTTTTGTCTACGTGGCGTGCGTGCACTACGCTTCATGCTGGGAGTCTGGGTCTTACCTTCTCTGTGTGCAACTCAACATCGCGCGATAACCTTCCACTGCTGACTCATCCTGGCGAACGACCGATGTCTCCTTCGCCCTGGAAAACGACCGATGTCTCCTTCGCCCTGGAAGACGACCGATGTCACCTTCGCCTTGGAAGACGACCGATGTCTCCTCGCCCTGGAAGACGACCGATGTCTCCTTCGCCCTGGAAGACGACCGATGTCTCCTTCGCCCTGGAAGACGACCGATGTCTTCCCTGGCGACGCCCTCATAACTCTCGCGCCCTGGCTACGTCCACATGCATCGCGCCCTGGCGATGCCCGCATGCCTCTCACGCCTTGGCCACGTCCACATGCCTCGCGCCCTGGCAATGCCCGCATGCCTCGCGCCCTGGCAATGCCCGCATGCCTCGCGCCCGCGCGATGCCTGCATGCCTCTCGCGCCCGCACGATGCCTGCATGCCTCGCGCCCTGGCGACGTCCACCTGGCGCTCATGTTTAGCAGGCGACCGGCGATCCCATAGCCTTCTAAACTTAACTTTTCTTCCTTTACTCTTCTTGATCCACACATCATCCGACCGACCTCTACCAGCTGACCCCAGATCTTGGGCGACGTCCGAGGTCCGACTACTACGAAACTTCATTTACCAGCTCTTTGTATTTTAAATAATAACATCTTCTGGAATTATTTAAATATACCACTTTCATTCCAATTCAATTTTACAGGTCCTTACAACCTTCCTCTAGGATCATCTTCTTCAACTCTTCATTTGCAGGTACGCAAATTCTGCCATTAAATCTCAAGATCCCATCATCGCCCATCACAAAGTCTCTAGCCCGGTCGGTCCCTAGTGACTCCACAGTACGTTTCAGACTAGGGTCCTCCAACTGCTTATCCCTTATCATTCCAAGGAAGTCATTAGTTATAGCCAGCTTACTACAACTAATGTGATTTACGTGAAATTCTACCCCAAGGTTTAAGTCTCTGAACTGCTCGATCAGTTTCTGCCCTTCCATCATCATGGTGGCTACTTGTATTGATTTTCTACTCAAAGCATCTGCCACTACATTGGCCTTCCCTGGATGATACATGAGTTGAAAATCGTAGTCCTTCAGAAACTCCATCCACCTTCTTTGTCTCATGTTTAGTTCCTTCTGATCGAACAGGTATTTCCATTCTTCTTCTTCCATTCTTCTTCTTCCGATCTTTCTCTTCCATTCTTCTTCTTACGATCTTCTTCTTCGATTCTTCTTCT
>JAAFYQ010000123.1:0-34338 GCA_013389735.1 Phaseolus lunatus | reverse complement strand
GGAAGAAGAAGAATGGAAGAAGAAGATCGGAAGAAGAAGAATGGAAGAAGAAGATCGGAAGAAGAAGAATGGAAGAAGAAGATCGGAAGAAGAAGAATGGAAGAAGAAGATCGGAAGAAGAAGAAGGAAGAAGAAGATCGGAAGAAGAAGAAGGAAGAAGAAGATCGGAAGAAGAAGAAAAAATGGAAGAAGAAGAAGAAGAAGATCGGAAGAAGAAGAATGGAAGAAGAAGATCGGAAGAAGAAGAATGGAAGAAGAAGATGAGAAGAAGATCGGAAGAAGAAGAATGGAAGAAGAAGATCGGAAGAAGAAGAATGGAAGAAGAAGATCGAAGAAGAAGAATGGAAGAAGAAGACGGAAGAAGAAGAATGGAAGAAGAAGATCGGAAGAAGAAGAATGGAAGAAGAAGATCGGAAGAAGAAGAATGGAAGAAGAAGATCGGAAGAAGAAGAATGGAAGAAGAAGATCGGAAGAAGAAGAATGGAAGAAGGAAGATCGGAAGAAGAAAGAAGAAGAATGGAAGAAGAAGATGGAAGAAGAAGATGGAAGAAGAAGAATGGAAGAAGAAGCGGAAGAAGAAGAATGGAAGAAGAAGATCGGAAGAAGAAGAATGGAAGAAGAAGATCGGAAGAAGAAGAATGGAAGAAGAAGAATGGAAGAAGAAGATCGGAAGAAGAAGAATGGAAGAAGAAGATCGGAAGAAGAAGAATGGAAGAAGAAGATCGGAAGAAGAAGAATGGAAGAAGAAGATCGGAAGAAGAAGAATGGAAGAAGAAGATCGGAAGAAGAAGAATGGAAGAAGAAGATCGGAAGAAGAAGAATGGAAGAAGAAGATCGGAAGAAGAAGAATGGAAGAAGAAGATCGGAAGAAGAAGAATGGAAGAAGAAGATCGAAGAAGAAGAATGGAAGAAGAAGATCGAAGAAGAAAGAATGAAGAAGAAGATCGGGAAGAAGAATGGAAGAAGAAGATGGAAGAAGAAGAATGGAAGAAGAAGATCGGAAGAAGAAGAATGGAAGAAGAAGATCGGAAGAAGAAGAATGGAAGAAGAAGAATGGAAGAAGAAGATCGGAAGAAGAAGAATGAAGAAGAAGATCGGAAGAAGAAGAATGGAAGAAGAAGATCGGAAGAAGAAGAATGGAAGAAGAAGATCGGAAGAAGAAGAATGGAAGAAGAAGATGGAAGAAGAAGGAAGAAGAAGATCAGAAGAAGAATGGAAGAAGAAGAATGGAAGAAGAAGATCGGAAGAAGAAGAATGGAAGAAGAAGATGGAAGAAGAAGAATGGAAGAAGAAGATCGGAAGAAGAAGAATGGAAGAAGAAGATCGGAAGAAGAAGAATGGAAGAAGAAGATCGGAAGAAGAAGAATGGAAGAAGAAGAAGGAAGAAGAGATCGGAGAAGAAGATGGAAGAAGAAGATCGGAAGTGGAAGAATGGAAGAAGAAGATCGGAAGGAAGAATGGAGAAGAAGAATGGAAGAAGAAGATCGGAAGAAGAGAATGGAAGAAGAAGAATGGAAGAGAAGAATCGGAAGAAGAAGATGGAAGAAGAAGATGGAAGAAGAAGATGGAAGAAGAAGAATGGAAGAAGAAGATCGAAGAAGAAGAATGGAAGAAGAAGATCGGAAGAAGAAGAATGGAAGAAGAAGATCGAAAGAAGAAGAATGGAAGAAGAAGAATGGAAGAAGAAGATCGGAAGAAGAAGAATGGAAGAAGAAGATCGGAAGAAGAAGAATGGAAGAAGAAGATCGGAAGAAGAAGAATGGAAGAAGAAGATCGGAAGAAGAAGAATGGAGAAGAAGAAGAAGAAGAAGAATGGAAGAAGAAGATCGGAAGAAGAAGAATGGAAGAAGAAGATGGAAGAAGAAGAAGAGAAGAAGAAGAAGGAAGAAGAAGATCGGAAGAAGAAGAATGGAAGAAGAAGACGGAAGAAGAAGAATGGAAGAAGAAGATCGGAAGAAGAAGAATGGAAGAAGAAGATCGAAGAAGAAGAATGGAAGAAGAAGATCGGAAGAAGAAGAATGGAAGAAGAAGATCGGAAGAAGAAGAATGGAAGAAGAAGATCGGAAGAAGAAGAATGGAAGAAGAAGATCGGAAGAAGAAGAATGGAAGAAGAAGATCGGAAGAAGAAGAATGGAAGAAGAAGATCGGAAGAAGAAGAATGGAAGAAGAAGATCGGAAGAAGAAGAATGGAAGAAGAAGATCGGAAGAAGAAGAATGGAAGAAGAAGATCGGAAGAAGAAGAATGGAAGAAGAAGATCGGAAGAAGAAGAATGGAAGAAGAAGATCGGAAGAAGAAGAAGAAGAAGAAGATCGGAAGAAGAAGAATGGAAGAAGAAGATCGGAAGAAGAAGAATGGAAGAAGAAGATCGGAAGAAGAAGAATGGAAGAAGAAGATCGGAAGAAGAAGAATGGAAGAAGAAGATCGGAAGAAGAAGAATGGAAGAAGAAGATCGGAAGAAGAAGAATGGAAGAAGAAGATCGGAAGAAGAAGAATGGAAGAAAAGATCGGAAGTGAAGAATGGAAGAAGAAGAATGGAAGAAGAAGATCGGAAGAAGAAGAATGGAAGAAGAAGATCGGAAGAAGAAGAATGGAAGAAGAAGATCGGAAGAAGAAGAATGGAAGAAGAAGATCGGAGAAGAAGAATGGAAGAAGAAGATCGGAAGAAGAAGAATGGAAGAAGAAGATCGGAAGAAAAGAATGGAAGAAGAAGATCGGAAGAAGAAGAATGGAAGAAGAAGAATGGAAGAGAAGAATGGAAGAAGAAAGAATGGAAGAAGAAGATCGGAGGAAGAAGAAGATGGAAGAAGAAGATCGGAAGAAGAAGAATGGAAGAAGAAGATCGGAAGAAGAAGAATGGAAGAAGAAATCGGAAGAAGAAGAATGGAAGAAGAAGAATGGAAGAAGAAGATCGGAAGAAGAAGAATGGAAGAAGAAGATCGGAAGAAGAAGAATGGAAGAAGAAGATCGGAAGAAGAAGAATGGAAGAAGAAGATCGGAAGAAGAAGAATGGAAGAAGAAGATCGGAAGAAGAAGAATGGAAGAAGAAGATCGGAAGAAGAAGAATGGAAGAAGAAGATCGGAAGAAGAAGAATGGAAGAAGAAGATCGGAAGAAGAAGAATGGAAGAAGAAGATCGGAAGAAGAAGAATGGAAGAAGAAGATCGGAAGAAGAAGAATGGAAGAAGAAGATCGGAAGAAGAAGAATGGAAGAAGAAGATCGGAAGAAGAAGAATGGAAGAAGAAGATCGGAAGAAGAAGAATGGAAGAAGAAGATCGGAAGAAGAAGAATGGAAGAAGAAGATCGGAAGAAGAAGAATGGAAGAAGAAGATCGGAAGAAAGAAGAATGGAAGAAGAAGATCGGAAGAAGAAGAATGGAAGAAGAAGATCGGAAGAAGAAGATGGAAGAAGAGAAGAAGAAGAGATGGAAGAAGAAGGATGGAAGAAGAAGATCGGAAGAAGAAGAATGGAAGAAGAAGATCGGAAGAAGAAGAATGGAAGAAGAAGATCGGAAGAAGAAGGAGAAGAAGAAGATGGAAGAAGAAGATGGAAGAAGAAGAAGGAAGAAGAAGAATGGAAGAAGAAGATCGGAAGAAGAAGAATGGAAGAAGAAGATCGGAAGAAGAAGAATGGAAGAGGAAGGAAGAAGAAGATCGGAAGAAGAAGAATGGAAGAAGAAGATCGGAAGAAGAAGAATGGAAGAAGAAGATCGGAAGAAGAAGAATGGAAGAAGAAGATCGGAAGAAGAAGAATGGAAGAAGAAGATCGGAAGAAGAAGAATGGAAGAAGAAGATCGGAAGAAGAAGAATGGAAGAAGAAGATCGGAAGAAGAAGAATGGAAGAAGAAGATCGGAAGAAGAAGAATGGAAGAAGAAGATCGGAAGAAGAAGAATGGAAGAAGAAGATCGGAAGAAGAAGAATGGAAGAAGAAGATCGGAAGAAGAAGAATGGAAGAAGAAACGGAAGTGGAAAAAATGGAAGAAGAAGAATGGAAGAAGAAGATCGGAAGAAGAAGAATGGAAGAAGAAGATCGGAAGAAGAAGAATGGAAGAAGAAGATCGGAAGAAGAAGAATGGAAGAAGAAGATCGGAAGAAGAAGAGAAGAAGATCGGAAGAAGAAGAAGGAAGAAGAAGAATGGAAGAAGAAGATCGGAAGAAGAAGAATGGAAGAAGAAGATCGGAAGAAGAAGAATGGAAGAAGAAGATCGGAAGAAGAAGAATGGAAGAAGAAGATCGGAAGAAGAAGAATGGAAGAAGAAGATCGGAAGAAGAAGAATGGAAGAAGAAGAATGGAAGAAGAAGATCGGAAGAAGAAGAATGGAAGAAGAAGATCGAAGAAGAAGATGGAAGAAGAAGATCGAAGAAGAAGAATGGAAGAAGAAGATCGGAAGAAGAAGAATGGAAGAAGAAGATCGGAAGAAGAAGAATGGAAGAAGAAGATCGGAAGAAGAAGAATGGAAGAAGAAGATCGGAAGAAGAAGAATGAAGAAGAAGAATGGAAGAAGAAGATCGGAAGAAGAAGAATGGAAGAAGAAGAATGGAAGAAGAAGGGAAGAAGAAGAATGGAAGAAGAAGATCGGAAGAAGAAGAATGGAAGAAGAAGATCGGAAGAAGAAGAATGGAAGAAGAAGATCGGAAGAAGAAGAATGGAAGAAGAATCGGAAGAAGAAGAATGGAAGAAGAAGAATGGAAGAAGAAGATCGGAAGAAGAAGAATGGAAGAAGAAGATCGGAAGAAGAAGAATGGAAGAAGAAATGGAAGAAGAAGAATGGAAGAAGAAGATTGGAAGAAGAAGATGGAAGAAGAAGATCGGAAGAAGAAGAATGGAAGAAGAAGATCGGAAGAAGAAGAATGGAAGAAGAAGATCGGAAGAAGAAGAATGGAAGAAGAAGATCGGAAGAAGAAGAATGGAAGAAGAAGATCGGAAGAAGAAGAATGGAAGAAGAAGATCGAAGAAGAAGAATGGAAGAAGAAGATCGGAAGAAGAAGAATGGAAGAAGAAGATCGGAAGAAGAAGAATGGAAGAAGAAGATCGGAAGAAGAAGAATGGAAGAAGAAGATCGGAAGAAGAAGAATGGAAGAAGAAGATGGAAGAAGAAGATCGGAAGAAGAAGAATGGAAGAAGAAGATCGGAAGAAGAAGAATGGAAGAAGAAGATCGGAAGAAGAAGAATGGAAGAAGAAGATCGAAGAAGAAGATGGAAGAAGAAGATCGAAAGAAGAAGAATGGAAGAAGAAGATCGGAAGAAGAAGAATGGAAGAAGAATGGAGAAGAAGATCGAAGAAGAAGAATGGAAGAAGAAGATCGGAAGAAGAAGAATGGAAGAAGAAGATCGGAAGAAGAAGAATGGAAGAAGAAGATCGGAAGAAGAAGAATGGAAGAAGAAGATCGGAAGAAGAAGAATCGGAAGAAGAAGAATGGAAGAAGAAGATCGGAAGAAGAAGAATGGAAGAAGAAGATCGGAAGAAGAAGATGGAAGAAGAAGATGGAAGAAGAAGATCGGAAGAAGAAGAATGGAAGAAGAAGATCGAAGAAGAAGAATGGAAGAAGAAGATCGGAAGAAGAAGAATGGAAGAAGAAGAATGGAAGAAGAAGATCGGAAGAAGAAGAATGGAAGAAGAAGATCGGAAGAAGAAGAATGGAAGAAGAAGATCGGAAGAAGAAGAATGGAAGAAGAAGATCGGAAGAAGAAGAATGGAAGAAGAAGATCGGAAGAAGAAGAATGGAAGAAGAATGGAAGAAGAAGATCGGAAGAAGAAGAATGGAAGAAGAAGATCGGAAGAAGAAGAATGGAAGAAGAAGATCGGAAGAAGAAGAATGGAAGAAGAAGATCGGAAGAAGAAGAATGGAAGAAGAAGATCGGAAGAAGAAGAATGGAAGAAGAAGAATGGAAGAAGAAGATCGGAAGAAGAAGAATGGAAGAAGAAGATGGAAGAAGAAGATCGGAAGAAGAAGATGGAAGAAGAAGATCGGAAGAAGAAGAATGGAAGAAGAAGATCGGAAGAAGAAGAATGGAAGAAGAAGATCGGAAGAAGAAGAATGGAAGAAGAAGAATGGAAGAAGAAGATCGGAAGAAGAAGAATGGAAGAAGAAGATCGGAAGAAGAAGAATGGAAGAAGAAGATCGGAAGAAGAAGAATGGAAGAAGAAGATCGGAAGAAGAAGAATGGAAGAAGAAGATCGGAAGAAGAAGAATGGAAGAAGAAGATCGGAAGAAGAAGAATGGAAGAAGAAGATCGGAAGAAGAAGAATGGAAGAAGAAGATCGAAGAAGAAGAAGAATGGAAGAAGAAGATCGGAAGAAGAAGAATGAAGAAGAAGAATGGAAGAAGAAGATGGAAGAAGAAGATGGAAGAAGAAGAATGGAAGAAGAAGATCGGAAGAAGAAGAATGGAAGAAGAAGATCGGAAGAAGAAGAATGGAAGAAGAAGATCGGAAGAAGAAGAATGGAAGAAGAAGATCGGAAGAAGAAGAATGGAAGAAGAAGATGAAGAAGAAGAATGGAAGAAGAAGATCGGAGAAGAAGAATGGAAGAAGA
Source organism: Phaseolus lunatus (assembly GCA_013389735.1). Lineage (NCBI taxonomy): Eukaryota > Viridiplantae > Streptophyta > Magnoliopsida > Fabales > Fabaceae > Phaseolus > Phaseolus lunatus. The sequence continues at coordinate 27,804 of JAAFYQ010000123.1, read as the reverse complement.
AGATCGGAAGAAGAAGAATGGAAGAAGAAGATCGGAAGAAGAAGAATGGAAGAAGAAGATCGGAAGAAGAAGAATGGAAGAAGAAGATCGGAAGAAGAAGAAGAAGAAGAAGATCGAAGAAGAAGAATGGAAGAAGAAGATCGGAAGAAGAAGAATGGAGAAGAAGATCGGAAGAAGAAGAATGGAAGAAGAAGATCGGAAGAGGAAGAATGGAAGAAGAATGGAAGAAGAAGATCGGAAGAAGAAGAATGGAAGAAGAAGATCGGAAGAAGAAGAATGGAAGAAGAAGATCGGAAGAAGAAGAATGGAAGAAGAAGATCGGAAGAAGAAGAATGGAAGAAGAAGATCGGAAGAAGAAGAATGGAAGAAGAAGATCGGAAGAAGAAGAATGGAAGAAGAAGAATGGAAGAAGAAGATCGGAAGAAGAAGAATGGAAGAAGAAGATCGGAAGAAGAAGAATGGAAGAAGAAGATCGGAAGAAGAAGAATGGAAGAAAAGATCGGAAGAAGAAGAATGGAAGAAGAAGATCGGAAGAAGAAGAATGGAAGAAGAAGATCGGAAGGGAAGAATGGAAGAAGAAGATCGGAAGAAGAAGAATGGAAGAAGAAGAATGGAAGAAGAAGATCGGAAGAAGAAGATGGAAGAAGAAGATCGGAAGAAGAAGAATGGAAGAAGAAGATCGGAAGAAGAAGAATGGAAGAAAGAATGGAAGAAGATCGGAAGAAGAAGAATGGAAGAAGAAGATCGGAAGAAGAAGAATGGAAGAAGAAGATCGGAAGAAGAAGAATGGAAGAAGAAGATCGGAAGAAGAAGAATGGAAGAAGAAGATCGGAAGAAGAAGAATGGAAGAAGAAGATCGGAAGAAGAAGAATGGAAGAAGAAGATCGGAAGAAGAAGATGGAAGAAGAAGATGGAAGAAGAAGATCGGAAGAAGAAGAATGGAAGAAGAAGATCGGAAGAAGAAGATCGGAAGAAGAAGATGGAAGAAGAAGATCGGAAGAAGAAGATGGAAGAAGAAGATCGGAAGAAGAAGAATGGAAGAAGAAGATCGGAAGAAGAAGAATGGAAGAAGAAGATCGGAAGAAGAAGAATGGAAGAAGAAGATCGGAAGAAGAAGAATGGAAGAAGAAGATCGGAAGTGGAAGAAGAAGAAGAAGAATGGAAGAAGAAGATCGGAAGAAGAAGAATGGAAGAAGAAGATCGAAGAAGAAGAATGGAAGAAGAATCGGAAGAAGAAGAATGGAAGAAGAGAATGGAAGAAGAAGATCGGAAGAAGAAGAATGGAAGAAGAAGATCGGAAGAAGAAGAATGGAAGAAGAAGATCGGAAGAAGAAGAATGGAAGAAGAAGATGGAAGAAGAAGAATGGAAGAAGAAATCGGAAGAAGAAGAATGGAAGAAGAAGATCGGAAGAAGAAGAATGGAAGAAGAAGATCGGAAGAAGAAGAATGGAAGAAGAAGATCGGAAGAAGAAGAATGGAAGAAGAAGATCGGAAGAAGAAGAATGGAAGAAGAAGATCGGAAGAAGAAGAATGGAAGAAGAAGATCGGAAGAAGAAGAATGGAAGAAGAAGATCGGAAGAAGAAGAATGGAAGAAGAAGATCGGAAGAAGAAGAATGGAAGAAGAAGATCGGAAGAAGAAGAATGGAAGAAGAAGATCGGAGAAGAAGAATGGAAGAAGAAATCGGAAGAAGAAGAATGGAAGAAGAAGATCGGAAGAAGAAGAATGGAAGAAGAAGATCGGAAGAAGAAGAATGGAAGAAGAAGATGGAAGAAGAAGAACGGAAGAAGAAGATTGGAAGAAGAAGAATGGAAGAAGAAATCGGAAGAAGAAGAATGGAAGAAGAAGATTGGAAGAAGAAGAATGGAAGAAGAAGATCGGAAGAAGAAGAATGGAAGAAGAAGATCGGAAGAAGAAGAATGGAAGAAGAAGATCGGAAGAAGAAGAATGGAAGAAGAAGATCGGAAGAAGAAGAATGGAAGAAGAAGATCGGAAGAAGAAGAATGGAAGAAGAGATCGGAAGTGGAAGAATGGAAGAAGAAGATGGAAGAAGAAGATCGGAAGAAGAAGAATGGAAGAAGAAGATCGGAAGAAGAAGAATGGAAGAAGAAGATCGGAAGAAGAAGAATGGAAGAAGAAGATCGGAAGAAGAAGAATGGAAGAAGAAGATCGGAAGAAGAAGAATGGAAGAAGAAGATCGGAAGAAGAAGAATGGAAGAAGAAGAATGGAAGAAGAAGATCGGAAGAAGAAGAATGGAAGAAGAAGATCGAAAGAAGAAGAATGGAAGAAGAAGAATGGAAGAAGAAGATCGGAAGAAGAAGAATGGAAGAAGAAGATCGGAAGAAGAAGAATGGAAGAAGAAGATCGGAAGAAGAAGAATGGAAAGAAGATGGAAGAAGAAGATCGAAAGAAGAAGAATGGAAGAAGATGGAAGAAGAAGATCGGAAGAAGAAGAATGGAAGAAGAAGATCGGAAGAAGAAGAATGGAAGAAGAAGATCGGAAGAAGAAGAATGGAAGAAGAAGATCGGAAGTGGAAGATGGAAGAAGAAGAATGGAAGAAGAAGATCGGAAGAAGAAGATCGGAAGAAGAAGAATGGAAGAAGAAGATCGGAAGAAGAAGAATGGAAGAAGAAGATCGGAAGAAAGAATGGAAGAAGAAGATCGGAAGAAGAAGAATGGAAGAAGAAGAATGGAAGAAGAAGATCGGAAGAAGAAGAATGGAAGAAGAAGATCGGAAGAAGAAGAATGGAAGAAGAAGAATGGAAGAAGAAGATCGGAAGAAGAAGAATGGAAGAAGAAGATCGGAAGAAGAAGATCGGAAGAAGAAGAATGGAAGAAGAAGATCGGAAGAAGAAGAATGGAAGAAGAAGATCGGAAGAAGAAGAATGGAAGAAGAAGATCGGAAGAAGAAGAATGGAAGAAGAAGATCGGAAGAAGAAGAAGAAGAAGAAGATCGGAAGAAGAAGAATGGAAGAAGGATCGGAAGAAGAAGAATGGAAGAAGAAGATCGGAAGAAGAATGGAAGAAGAAGATCGGAAGAAGAAGAATGGAAGAAGAAGATCGGAAGAAGAAGAATGGAAGAAGAAGATCGGAAGAAGAAGATGGAAGAGAAGAATGGAAGAAGAAGAATGGAAGAAGAAGATCGAAAGAAGAAGAATGGAAGAAGAAGAATGGAAGAAGAAGATCGGAAGAAGAAGAATGGAAGAAGAAGATCGGAAGAAAGAAGAATGGAAGAAGAAGATCGGAAGAAGAAGAAGGAAGAAGAAGATGGAAGAAGAAGATCGGAAGAAGAAGAATGGAAGAAGAAGATCGGAAGAAGAAGAATGGAAGAAGAAGATCGGAAGAAGAAGAATGGAAGAAGAAGATCGAAGAAGAAGAATGGAAGAAGAAGATCGGAAGAAGAAGAATGGAAGAAGAAGATCGGAAGAAGAAGAATGGAAGAAGAAGATCGGAAGAAGAAGAATGGAAGAAGAAGATCGGAAGAAGAAGAATGGAAGAAGAATGGAAGAAGAAGATCGGAAGAAGAAGAATGGAAGAAGAAGATGGAAGAAGAAGAATGGAAGAAGAAGATCGGAAGAAGAAGAATGGAAGAAGAAGATCGGAAGAAGAAGAATGGAAGAAGAAGATCGGAAGAAGAAGAATGAAGAAGAAGATCGGAAGAAGAAGAATGGAAGAAGAAGAATGGAAGAAGAAGATCGGAAGAAGAAGAATGGAAGAAGAAGATCGGAAGAAGAAGAATGGAAGAAGAAGATCGGAAGAAGAAGAATGGAAGAAGAAGATCGGAAGAAGAAGAATGGAAGAAGAAGAATGGAAGAAGAAGATCGGAAGAAGAAGAATGGAAGAAGAAGATCGGAAGAAGAAGAATGGAGAAGAAGAATGGAAGAGAAGATCGGAAGAAGAAGAATGGAAGAAGAAGATCGGAAGAAGAAGAATGGAAGAAGAAGATCGAAAGAAGAAGAATGGAAGAAGAATGGAAGAAGAAGATCGGAAGAAGAAGAATGGAAGAAGAAGATCGGAAGAAGAAGAATGGAAGAAGAAGATCGGAAGAAGAAGAATGGAAGAAGAAGATCGGAAGAAGAAGAATGGAAGAAGAAGATCGGAAGAAGAAGAATGGAAGAAGAAGATCGGAAGAAGAAGAATGGAAGAAGAAGATCGGAAGAAGAAGAATGGAAGAAGAAGATCGGAAGAAGAAGAATGGAAGAAGAAGATCGGAAGAAGAAGAATGGAAGAAGAAGATCGGAAGAAGAAGAATGGAAGAAGAAGATCGGAAGAAGAAGAATGGAAGAAGAAGAATAAAAGAAGAAGATCGGAAGAAGAAGAATGGAAGAAGAAGAATGGAAGAAGAAGATCGGAAGAAGAAGAATGGAAGAAGAAGATCGGAAGAAGAAGAATGGAAGAAGAAGATCGGAAGAAGAAGAATGGAAGAAGAAATCGAAGAAGAATGGAAGAAGAAGATCGGAAGAAGAAGAATGGAAGAAGAAGATCGGAAGAAGAAGAATGGAAGAAGAAGATCGGAAGAAGAAGAATGGAAGAAGAAGATCGGAAGAAGAAGAATGGAAGAAGAAGATCGGAAGAAGAAGAATGGAAGAAGAAGATCGGAAGAAGAAGAATGGAAGAAGAAGATCGGAAGAAGAAGAATGGAAGAAGAAGATCGGAAGAAGAAGAATGGAAGAAGAAGATCGAAAGAAGAAGAATGGAAGAAGAATGGAAGAAGAAGATCGGAAGAAGAAGAATGGAAGAAGAAGATCGGAAGAAGAAGAATGGAAGAAGAAGATCGGAAGAAGAAGAATGGAAGAAGAAGATGGAAGAAGAAGAATGGAAGAAGAAGATCGGAAGAAGAAGAATGGAAGAAGAAGATCGGAATGGAAGAAGAATGGAAGAAGAAGAATGGAAGAAGAAGATCGGAAGAAGAAGAATGGAAGAAGAAGATCGGAAGAAGAAGAATGGAAGAAGAAGATCGGAAGAAGAAGAATGGAAGAAGAAGATCGGAAGAAGAAGAATGGAAGAAGAAGATCGGAAGAAGAAGAATGGAAGAAGAAGATCGGAAGAAGAAGAATGGAAGAAGAAGATCGGAAGAAGAAGAATGGAAGAAGAAGAATGGAAGAAGAAGATCGGAAGAAGAAGAATGGAAGAAGAAGATCGGAAGAAGAAGAATGGAAGAAGAAGATCGAAAAGAAGAAGAATGGAAGAAGAATGGAAGAAGAAGATCGGAAGAAGAAGAATGGAAGAAGAAGATCGGAAGAAGAAGAATGGAAGAAGAAGATCGGAAGAAGAAGAATGGAAGAAGAAGATCGGAAGAAGAAGAATGGAAGAAGAAGATCGGAAGAAGAAGAATGGAAGAAGAAGATCGGAAGAAGAAGAATGGAAGAAGAAGATCGGAAGAAGAAGATGGAAGAAGAAGATCGGAAGAAGAAGATCGGAAGAAGAAGAATGGAAGAAGAAGATCGGAAGAAGAAGATCGGAAGAAGAAGATGGAAGAAGAAGATCGGAAGAAGAAGATGGAAGAAGAAGATCGGAAGAAGAAGAATGGAAGAAGAAGATCGGAAGAAGAAGAATGGAAGAAGAAGATCGGAAGAAGAAGAATGGAAGAAGAAGATCGGAAGAAGAAGAATGGAAGAAGAAGATCGGAAGTGGAAGAATGGAAGAAGAAGAATGGAAGAAGAAGATCGGAAGAAGAAGAATGGAAGAAGAAGATCGGAAGAAGAAGAATGGAAGAAAGATCGGAAGAAGAAGAATGGAAGAAGAAGAATGGAAGAAGAAGATCGGAAGAAGAAGAATGGAAGAAGAAGATCGGAAGAAGAAGAATGGAAGAAGAAGATGGAAGAAGAAGAATGGAAGAAGAAGATGGAAGAAGAAGAATGGAAGAAGAAGATCGGAAGAAGAAGAATGGAAGAAGAAGATCGGAAGAAGAAGAATGGAAGAAGAAGATCGGAAGAAGAAGAATGGAAGAAGAAGATCGGAAGAAGAAGAATGGAAGAAGAAGATCGGAAGAAGAAGAATGGAAGAAGAAGATCGGAAGAAGAAGAATGGAAGAAGAAGATCGGAAGAAGAAGAATGGAAGAAGAAGATCGGAAGAAGAAGAATGGAAGAAGAAGATCGGAAGAAGAAGAATGGAAGAAGAAGATCGGAAGAAGAAGAATGGAAGAAGAAGATCGGAAGAAGAAGAATGGAAGAAGAAATCGGAAGAAGAAGAATGGAAGAAGAAGATCGGAAGAAGAAGAATGGAAGAAGAAGATCGGAAGAAGAAGAATGGAAGAAGAAGATGGAAGAAGAAGAATGGAAGAAGAAGATCGGAAGAAGAAGAATGGAAGAAGAAATCGGAAGAAGAAGAATGGAAGAAGAAGATCGGAAGAAGAAGAATGGAAGAAGAAGATCGGAAGAAGAAGAATGGAAGAAGAAGATCGGAAGAAGAAGAATGGAAGAAGAAGATCGGAAGAAGAAGAATGGAAGAAGAAGATCGGAAGAAGAAGAATGGAAGAAGAAGATCGGAAGAAGAAGAATGGAAGAAGAAGATCGGAAGAAGAAGAATGGAAGAAGAAGAATGGAAGAAGAAGATCGGAAGAAGAAGAATGGAAGAAGAAGATCGGAAGAAGAAGAATGGAAGAAGAAGATCGGAAGAAGAAGAATGGAAGAAGAAGATCGGAAGAAGAAGAATGGAAGAAGAAGATCGGAAGAAGAAGAATGGAAGAAGAAGATCGGAAGAAGAAGAATGGAAGAAGAAGAATGGAAGAAGAAGATCGGAAGAAGAAGAATGGAAGAAGAAGATCGAAAGAAGAAGAATGGAAGAAGAAGAATGGAAGAAGAAGATCGGAAGAAGAAGAATGGAAGAAGAAGATCGGAAGAAGAAGAATGGAAGAAGAAGATCGGAAGAAGAAGAATGGAAGAAGAATGGAAGAAGAAGATCGGAAGAAGAAGAATGGAAGAAGAATGGAAGAAGAAGATCGGAAGAAGAAGAATGGAAGAAGAAGATCGGAAGAAGAAGAATGGAAGAAGAAGATCGGAAGAAGAAGAATGGAAGAAGAAGATCGGAAGAAGAAGAATGGAAGAAGAAGAATGGAAGAAGAAGATGGAAGAAGAAGATCGGAAGAAGAAGAATGGAAGAAGAAGATCGGAAGAAGAAGAATGGAAGAAGAAGATCGGAAGAAGAAGAATGGAAGAAGAAGATCGGAAGAAGAAGAATGGAAGAAGAAGAATGGAAGAAGAAGATCGGAAGAAGAAGAATGGAAGAAGAAGATCGGAAGAAGAAGAATGGAAGAAGAAGAATGGAAGAAGAAGATCGGAAGAAGAAGAATGGAAGAAGAAGATCGGAAGAAGAAGATCGGAAGAAGAAGAATGGAAGAAGAAGATCGGAAGAAGAAGAATGGAAGAAGAAGATCGGAAGAAGAAGAATGGAAGAAGAAGATCGGAAGAAGAAGAATGGAAGAAGAAGATCGGAAGAAGAAGAATGGAAGAAGAAGATCGGAAGAAGAAGAATGGAAGAAGAAGATCGGAAGAAGAAGAATGGAAGAAGAAGATCGGAAGAAGAATGGAAGAAGAAGATCGGAAGAAGAAGAATGGAAGAAGAAGATCGGAAGAAGAAGAATGGAAGAAGAAGATCGGAAGAAGAAGATCGGAAGAAGAAGAATGGAAGAAGAAGAATGGAAGAAGAAGATCGAAGAAGAAGAATGGAAGAAGAAGAATGGAAGAAGAAGATCGGAAGAAGAAGAATGGAAGAAGAAGATCGGAAGAAGAAGAATGGAAGAAGAAGATCGGAAGAAGAAGAATGGAAGAAGAAGATCGGAAGAAGAAGAATGGAAGAAGAAGAATGGAAGAAGAAGATCGGAAGAAGAAGAATGGAAGAAGAAGATCGGAAGAAGAAGAATGGAAGAAGAAGATCGGAAGAAGAAGAATGGAAGAAGAAGATCGGAAGAAGAAGAATGGAAGAAGAAGATCGGAAGAAGAAGAATGGAAGAAGAAGATCGGAAGAAGAAGAATGGAAGAAGAAGATCGAAGAAGAAGAATGGAAGAAGAATGGAAGAAGAAGATCGGAAGAAGAAGAATGGAAGAAGAAGATCGGAAGAAGAAGAATGGAAGAAGAAGATCGGAAGAAGAAGAATGGAAGAAGAAGATCGGAAGAAGAAGAATGGAAGAAGAAGATCGGAAGAAGAAGAATGGAAGAAGAAGATCGGAAGAAGAAGAATGGAAGAAGAAGAATGGAAGAAGAAGATCGGAAGAAGAAGAATGGAAGAAGAAGATCGGAAGAAGAAGAATGGAAGAAGAAGATCGGAAGAAGAAGAATGGAAGAAGAAGATCGGAAGAAGAAGAATGGAAGAAGAAGAATGGAAGAAGAAGATCGGAAGAAGAAGAATGGAAGAAGAAGATCGGAAGAAGAAGAATGGAAGAAGAAGAATGGAAGAAGAAGATCGGAAGAAGAAGAATGGAAGAAGAAGATCGGAAGAAGAAGAATGGAAGAAGAAGATCGGAAGAAGAAGAATGGAAGAAGAATGGAAGAAGAAGATCGGAAGAAGAAGAATGGAAGAAGAAGATCGGAAGAAGAAGAATGGAAGAAGAAGATCGGAAGAAGAAGAATGGAAGAAGAAGATCGGAAGAAGAAGAATGGAAGAAGAAGATCGGAAGAAGAAGAATGGAAGAAGAAGATCGGAAGAAGAAGAATGGAAGAAGAAGATCGGAAGAAGAAGAATGGAAGAAGAAGATCGGAAGAAGAAGAATGGAAGAAGAAGATCGGAAGAAGAAGAATGGAAGAAGAAGATCGGAAGAAGAAGAATGGAAGAAGAAGATCGGAAGAAGAAGAATGGAAGAAGAAGAATGGAAGAAGAAGATCGGAAGAAGAAGAATGGAAGAAGAAGAATGGAAGAAGAAGATGGAAGAAGAAGAAGAAGAAGAAGAATGGAAGAAGAAGATCGGAAGAAGAAGAATGGAAGAAGAAGATCGGAAGAAGAAGAATGGAAGAAGAAGATCGGAAGAAGAAGAATGGAAGAAGAAGATGGAAGAAGAAGAATGGAAGAAGAAGATCGGAAGAAGAAGAATGGAAGAAGAAGATCGGAAGAAGAAGAATGGAAGAAGAAGATCGGAAGAAGAAGAATGGAAGAAGAAGATCGGAAGAAGAAGAATGGAAGAAGAAGATCGGAAGAAGAAGAATGGAAGAAGAAGATCGGAAGAAGAAGAATGGAAGAAGAAGATCGGAAGAAGAAGAATGGAAGAAGAATGGAAGAAGAAGATCGGAAGAAGAAGAATGGAAGAAGAAGATCGGAAGAAGAAGAATGGAAGAAGAAGATCGGAAGAAGAAGAATGGAAGAAGAAGATCGGAAGAAGAAGAATGGAAGAAGAAGATCGGAAGAAGAAGAATGGAAGAAGAAGATCGGAAGAAGAAGAATGGAAGAAGAAGAATGGAAGAAGAAGATCGGAAGAAGAAGAATGGAAGAAGAAGATCGGAAGAAGAAGAATGGAAGAAGAAGATCGGAAGAAGAAGAATGGAAGAAGAAGATCGGAAGAAGAAGAATGGAAGAAGAAGATCGGAAGAAGAAGAATGGAAGAAGAAGATCGGAAGAAGAAGAATGGAAGAAGAAGATCGGAAGAAGAAGAATGGAAGAAGAAGAATGGAAGAAGAAGATCGGAAGAAGAAGAATGGAAGAAGAAGATCGGAAGAAGAAGAATGGAAGAAGAAGATCGAAAGAAGAAGAATGGAAGAAGAATGGAAGAAGAAGATCGGAAGAAGAAGAATGGAAGAAGAAGATCGGAAGAAGAAGAATGGAAGAAGAAGATCGGAAGAAGAAGAATGGAAGAAGAAGATCGGAAGAAGAAGAATGGAAGAAGAAGATCGGAAGAAGAAGAATGGAAGAAGAAGATCGGAAGAAGAAGAATGGAAGAAGAAGATCGGAAGAAGAAGATGGAAGAAGAAGATGGAAGAAGAAGATCGGAAGAAGAAGAATGGAAGAAGAAGATCGGAAGAAGAAGATGGAAGAAGAAGATGGAAGAAGAAGATCGGAAGAAGAAGATGGAAGAAGAAGATCGGAAGAAGAAGAATGGAAGAAGAAGATCGGAAGAAGAAGAATGGAAGAAGAAGATCGGAAGAAGAAGAATGGAAGAAGAAGATCGGAAGAAGAAGAATGGAAGAAGAAGATCGGAAGAAGAAGAATGGAAGAAGAAGAATGGAAGAAGAAGATCGGAAGAAGAAGAATGGAAGAAGAAGATCGGAAGAAGAAGAATGGAAGAAGAAATCGGAAGAAGAAGAATGGAAGAAGAAGAATGGAAGAAGAAGATCGGAAGAAGAAGAATGGAAGAAGAAGATCGGAAGAAGAAGAATGGAAGAAGAAGATCGGAAGAAGAAGAATGGAAGAAGAAGATCGGAAGAAGAAGAATGGAAGAAGAAGATCGGAAGAAGAAGAATGGAAGAAGAAGATCGGAAGAAGAAGAATGGAAGAAGAAGATCGGAAGAAGAAGAATGGAAGAAGAAGATCGGAAGAAGAAGAATGGAAGAAGAAGATCGGAAGAAGAAGAATGGAAGAAGAAGATCGGAAGAAGAAGAATGGAAGAAGAAGATCGGAAGAAGAAGAATGGAAGAAGAAGATCGGAAGAAGAAGAATGGAAGAAGAAGATCGGAAGAAGAAGAATGGAAGAAGAAGATCGGAAGAAGAAGAATGGAAGAAGAAGATCGGAAGAAGAAGAATGGAAGAAGAAGATCGGAAGAAGAAGAATGGAAGAAGAAGATCGGAAGAAGAAGAATGGAAGAAGAAGATCGGAAGAAGAAGAATGGAAGAAGAAGATCGGAAGAAGAAGAATGGAAGAAGAAGATCGGAAGAAGAAGAATGGAAGAAGAAGATCGGAAGAAGAAGAATGGAAGAAGAAGATCGGAAGAAGAAGAATGGAAGAAGAAGATCGGAAGAAGAAGAATGGAAGAAGAAGATCGGAAGAAGAAGAATGGAAGAAGAAGATCGGAAGAAGAAGAATGGAAGAAGAAGATCGGAAGAAGAAGAATGGAAGAAGAAGATCGGAAGAAGAAGAATGGAAGAAGAAGAATGGAAGAAGAAGATCGGAAGAAGAAGAATGGAAGAAGAAGATCGGAAGAAGAAGAATGGAAGAAGAAGATCGGAAGAAGAAGAATGGAAGAAGAAGATCGGAAGAAGAAGAATGGAAGAAGAAGATCGGAAGAAGAAGAATGGAAGAAGAAGATCGGAAGTGGAAGAATGGAAGAAGAAGAATGGAAGAAGAAGATCGGAAGAAGAAGAATGGAAGAAGAAGATCGGAAGAAGAAGAATGGAAGAAGAAGAATGGAAGAAGAAGATCGGAAGAAGAAGAATGGAAGAAGAAGATCGGAAGAAGAAGAATGGAAGAAGAAGATCGGAAGAAGAAGAATGGAAGAAGAATGGAAGAAGAAGATGGAAGAAGAAGAATGGAAGAAGAATGGAAGAAGAAGATCGGAAGAAGAAGAATGGAAGAAGAAGATCGGAAGAAGAAGAATGGAAGAAGAAGATCGGAAGAAGAAGAATGGAAGAAGAAGATCGGAAGAAGAAGAATGGAAGAAGAAGAATGGAAGAAGAAGATGGAAGAAGAAGATCGGAAGAAGAAGAATGGAAGAAGAAGATCGGAAGAAGAAGAATGGAAGAAGAAGATCGGAAGAAGAAGAATGGAAGAAGAAGATCGGAAGTGAAGAATGGAAGAAGAAGAATGGAAGAAGAAGATCGGAAGAAGAAGAATGGAAGAAGAAGATCGGAAGAAGAAGAATGGAAGAAGAAGATCGGAAGAAGAAGAATGGAAGAAGAAGAATGGAAGAAGAAGATCGGAAGAAGAAGAATGGAAGAAGAAGATCGGAAGAAGAAGATCGGAAGAAGAAGAATGGAAGAAGAAGATCGGAAGAAGAAGAATGGAAGAAGAAGATCGGAAGAAGAAGAATGGAAGAAGAAGATCGGAAGAAGAAGAATGGAAGAAGAAGATCGGAAGAAGAAGAATGGAAGAAGAAGATCGGAAGAAGAAGAATGGAAGAAGAAGATCGGAAGAAGAAGAATGGAAGAAGAAGATCGGAAGAAGAATGGAAGAAGAAGATCGGAAGAAGAAGAATGGAAGAAGAAGATCGGAAGAAGAAGAATGGAAGAAGAAGATCGGAAGAAGAAGATGGAAGAAGAAGAATGGAAGAAGAAGAATGGAAGAAGAAGATCGGAAGAAGAAGAATGGAAGAAGAAGAATGGAAGAAGAAGATCGGAAGAAGAAGAATGGAAGAAGAAGATCGGAAGAAGAAGAATGGAAGAAGAAGATCGGAAGAAGAAGAATGGAAGAAGAAGATCGGAAGAAGAAGAATGGAAGAAGAAGAATGGAAGAAGAAGATCGGAAGAAGAAGAATGGAAGAAGAAGATCGGAAGAAGAAGAATGGAAGAAGAAGATCGGAAGAAGAAGAATGGAAGAAGAAGATCGGAAGAAGAAGAATGGAAGAAGAAGATCGGAAGAAGAAGAATGGAAGAAGAAGATCGGAAGAAGAAGAATGGAAGAAGAAGATCGAAAGAAGAAGAATGGAAGAAGAATGGAAGAAGAAGATCGGAAGAAGAAGAATGGAAGAAGAAGATCGGAAGAAGAAGAATGGAAGAAGAAGATCGGAAGAAGAAGAATGGAAGAAGAAGATCGGAAGAAGAAGAATGGAAGAAGAAGATCGGAAGAAGAAGAATGGAAGAAGAAGATCGGAAGAAGAAGAATGGAAGAAGAAGAATGGAAGAAGAAGATCGGAAGAAGAAGAATGGAAGAAGAAGATCGGAAGAAGAAGAATGGAAGAAGAAGATCGGAAGAAGAAGAATGGAAGAAGAAGATCGGAAGAAGAAGAATGGAAGAAGAAGAATGGAAGAAGAAGATCGGAAGAAGAAGAATGGAAGAAGAAGATCGGAAGAAGAAGAATGGAAGAAGAAGAATGGAAGAAGAAGATCGGAAGAAGAAGAATGGAAGAAGAAGATCGGAAGAAGAAGAATGGAAGAAGAAGATCGGAAGAAGAAGAATGGAAGAAGAATGGAAGAAGAAGATCGGAAGAAGAAGAATGGAAGAAGAAGATCGGAAGAAGAAGAATGGAAGAAGAAGATCGGAAGAAGAAGAATGGAAGAAGAAGATCGGAAGAAGAAGAATGGAAGAAGAAGATCGGAAGAAGAAGAATGGAAGAAGAAGAATGGAAGAAGAAGATCGGAAGAAGAAGAATGGAAGAAGAAGATCGGAAGAAGAAGATGGAAGAAGAAGATCGGAAGAAGAAGAATGGAAGAAGAAGATCGGAAGAAGAAGAATGGAAGAAGAAGATCGGAAGAAGAAGAATGGAAGAAGAAGATCGGAAGAAGAAGAATGGAAGAAGAAGATCGGAAGAAGAAGAATGGAAGAAGAAGATCGGAAGAAGAAGAATGGAAGAAGAAGATCGGAAGAAGAAGAATGGAAGAAGAAGATCGGAAGAAGAAGAATGGAAGAAGAAGATCGGAAGAAGAAGAATGGAAGAAGAAGATCGGAAGAAGAAGAATGGAAGAAGAAGATCGGAAGAAGAAGAATGGAAGAAGAAGATCGGAAGAAGAAGAATGGAAGAAGAAGATCGGAAGAAGAAGAATGGAAGAAGAAGATCGGAAGAAGAAGAATGGAAGAAGAAGAATGGAAGAAGAAGATCGGAAGAAGAAGATCGGAAGAAGAAGAATGGAAGAAGAAGATGGAAGAAGAAGATCGGAAGAAGAAGAATGGAAGAAGAAGATCGGAAGAAGAAGAATGGAAGAAGAAGAATGGAAGAAGAAGATCGGAAGAAGAAGAATGGAAGAAGAAGATCGGAAGAAGAAGATGGAAGAAGAAGATCGGAAGAAGAAGAATGGAAGAAGAAGATCGGAAGAAGAAGAATGGAAGAAGAAGATCGGAAGAAGAAGAATGGAAGAAGAAGATCGGAAGAAGAAGAATGGAAGAAGAAGATCGGAAGAAGAAGAATGGAAGAAGAAGATCGGAAGAAGAAGAATGGAAGAAGAAGATCGGAAGAAGAAGAATGGAAGAAGAAGATCGGAAGAAGAAGAATGGAAGAAGAAGATCGGAAGAAGAAGAATGGAAGAAGAAGATCGGAAGAAGAAGAATGGAAGAAGAAGAATGGAAGAAGAAGATCGGAAGAAGAAGATGGAAGAAGAAGAATGGAAGAAGAAGATGGAAGAAGAAGATCGGAAGAAGAAGAATGGAAGAAGAAGATCGGAAGAAGAAGAATGGAAGAAGAAGAATGGAAGAAGAAGATCGGAAGAAGAAGAATGGAAGAAGAAGATCGGAAGAAGAAGATGGAAGAAGAAGATCGGAAGAAGAAGAATGGAAGAAGAAGATCGGAAGAAGAAGAATGGAAGAAGAAGATCGGAAGAAGAAGAATGGAAGAAGAAGATCGGAAGAAGAAGAATGGAAGAAGAAGATCGGAAGAAGAAGAATGGAAGAAGAAGATCGGAAGAAGAAGAATGGAAGAAGAAGATCGGAAGAAGAAGAATGGAAGAAGAAGATCGGAAGAAGAAGAATGGAAGAAGAAGAAGGAAGAAGAAGAATGGAAGAAGAAGATCGGAAGAAGAAGAATGGAAGAAGAAGAATGGAAGAAGAAGATCGGAAGAAGAAGAATGGAAGAAGAAGAATGGAAGAAGAAGATCGGAAGAAGAAGAATGGAAGAAGAAGATCGGAAGAAGAAGAATGGAAGAAGAAGATCGGAAGAAGAAGAATGGAAGAAGAAGATCGGAAGAAGAAGAATGGAAGAAGAAGATCGGAAGAAGAAGAATGGAAGAAGAAGATCGGAAGAAGAAGATGGAAGAAGAAGATGGAAGAAGAAGATCGGAAGAAGAAGAATGGAAGAAGAAGATCGGAAGAAGAAGAATGGAAGAAGAAGATCGGAAGAAGAAGAATGGAAGAAGAAGATCGGAAGAAGAAGAATGGAAGAAGAAGATCGGAAGAAGAAGAATGGAAGAAGAAGATCGGAAGAAGAAGAATGGAAGAAGAAGATCGGAAGAAGAAGAATGGAAGAAGAAGATCGGAAGAAGAAGAATGGAAGAAGAAGAATGGAAGAAGAAGAATGGAAGAAGAAGAATGGAAGAAGAAGATCGGAAGAAGAAGAATGGAAGAAGAAGATCGGAAGAAGAAGAATGGAAGAAGAAGATCGAAAGAAGAAGAATGGAAGAAGAAGATCGGAAGAAGAAGAATGGAAGAAGAAGATCGGAAGAAGAAGAATGGAAGAAGAAGAATGGAAGAAGAAGATCGGAAGAAGAAGAATGGAAGAAGAAGATCGGAAGAAGAAGAATGGAAGAAGAAGATCGGAAGAAGAAGAATGGAAGAAGAAGATCGGAAGAAGAAGAATGGAAGAAGAAGATCGGAAGAAGAAGAATGGAAGAAGAAGATCGGAAGAAGAAGAATGGAAGAAGAAGAATGGAAGAAGAAGATCGGAAGAAGAAGATGGAAGAAGAAGAATGGAAGAAGAAGAATGGAAGAAGAAGATCGGAAGAAGAAGAATGGAAGAAGAAGATCGGAAGAAGAAGAATGGAAGAAGAAGATCGGAAGAAGAAGAATGGAAGAAGAAGATCGGAAGAAGAAGAATGGAAGAAGAAGATCGGAAGAAGAAGAATGGAAGAAGAAGATCGGAAGAAGAAGAATGGAAGAAGAAGATCGGAAGAAGAAGAATGGAAGAAGAAGATCGGAAGAAGAAGAATGGAAGAAGAAGATCGGAAGAAGAAGAATGGAAGAAGAAGATCGGAAGAAGAAGAATGGAAGAAGAAGAATGGAAGAAGAAGATGGAAGAAGAAGATCGGAAGAAGAAGAATGGAAGAAGAAGATCGGAAGAAGAAGAATGGAAGAAGAAGATCGGAAGAAGAAGAATGGAAGAAGAAGATCGGAAGAAGAAGAATGGAAGAAGAAGATCGGAAGAAGAAGAATGGAAGAAGAAGATCGGAAGAAGAAGAATGGAAGAAGAAGATCGGAAGAAGAAGAATGGAAGAAGAAGATCGGAAGAAGAAGAATGGAAGAAGAAGATGGAAGAAGAAGATCGGAAGAAGAAGAATGGAAGAAGAAGATCGGAAGAAGAAGAATGGAAGAAGAAGATCGGAAGAAGAAGAATGGAAGAAGAAGATCGGAAGAAGAAGAATGGAAGAAGAAGATCGGAAGAAGAAGAATGGAAGAAGAAGATCGGAAGAAGAAGAATGGAAGAAGAAGAATGGAAGAAGAAGATGGAAGAAGAAGATGGAAGAAGAAGAATGGAAGAAGAAGATCGGAAGAAGAAGATCGGAAGAAGAAGAATGGAAGAAGAAGATCGGAAGAAGAAGAATGGAAGAAGAAGAATGGAAGAAGAAGATCGGAAGAAGAAGATGGAAGAAGAAGATCGGAAGAAGAAGATGGAAGAAGAAGATCGGAAGAAGAAGAATGGAAGAAGAAGATCGGAAGAAGAAGAATGGAAGAAGAAGATCGGAAGAAGAAGAATGGAAGAAGAAGATCGGAAGAAGAAGAATGGAAGAAGAAGATCGGAAGAAGAAGAATGGAAGAAGAAGATCGGAAGAAGAAGAATGGAAGAAGAAGATCGGAAGAAGAAGAATGGAAGAAGAAGATCGGAAGAAGAAGAATGGAAGAAGAAGATCGGAAGAAGAAGAATGGAAGAAGAAGATCGGAAGAAGAAGAGAATGGAAGAAGAAGATCGGAAGAAGAAGAATGGAAGAAGAAGAATGGAAGAAGAAGATCGAAAGAAGAAGAATGGAAGAAGAAGAATGGAAGAAGAAGATCGGAAGAAGAAGAATGGAAGAAGAAGATCGGAAGAAGAAGAATGGAAGAAGAAGATCGGAAGAAGAAGAATGGAAGAAGAAGATCGGAAGAAGAAGAATGGAAGAAGAAGATCGGAAGAAGAAGAATGGAAGAAGAAGATCGGAAGAAGAAGATGGAAGAAGA
This sequence comes from Phaseolus lunatus, assembly GCA_013389735.1. Lineage (NCBI taxonomy): Eukaryota > Viridiplantae > Streptophyta > Magnoliopsida > Fabales > Fabaceae > Phaseolus > Phaseolus lunatus. The sequence goes on along the minus strand of JAAFYQ010000123.1, from coordinate 10,931 downwards.
AGATGGAAGAAGAAGATCGGAAGAAGAAGAATGGAAGAAGAAGATCGGAAGAAGAAGAATGGAAGAAGAAGATCGGAAGAAGAAGAATGGAAGAAGAAGATCGGAAGAAGAAGAATGGAAGAAGAAGATCGGAAGAAGAAGAATGGAAGAAGAAGAATGGAAAAGAAGATCGGAAGAAGAAGAATGGAAGAAGAAGATCGGAAGAAGAAGATCGGAAGAAGAAGATGGAAGAAGAAGATCGGAAGAAGAAGAATGGAAGAAGAAGATCGGAAGAAGAAGAATGGAAGAAGAAGATCGGAAGAAGAAGAATGGAAGAAGAAGATCGGAAGAAGAAGAATGGAAGAAGAAGATCGGAAGAAGAAGAATGGAAGAAGAAGATCGGAAGAAGAAGAATGGAAGAAGAAGATCGGAAGAAGAAGAATGGAAGAAGAAGAATGGAAGAAGAAGAATGGAAGAAGAAGAATGGAAGAAGAAGATCGGAAGAAGAAGAATGGAAGAAGAAGATCGGAAGAAGAAGAATGGAAGAAGAAGATCGGAAGAAGAAGAATGGAAGAAGAAGATCGGAAGAAGAAGAATGGAAGAAGAAGATCGGAAGAAGAAGAATGGAAGAAGAAGAATGGAAGAAGAAGATCGGAAGAAGAAGAATGGAAGAAGAAGATCGAAAGAAGAAGAATGGAAGAAGAAGATCGGAAGAAGAAGAATGGAAGAAGAAGATCGGAAGAAGAAGAATGGAAGAAGAAGATCGGAAGAAGAAGAATGGAAGAAGAAGATCGGAAGAAGAAGAATGGAAGAAGAAGAATGGAAGAAGAAGATGGAAGAAGAAGATCGGAAGAAGAAGAATGGAAGAAGAGAATGGAAGAAGAAGATCGGAAGAAGAAGAATGGAAGAAGAAGATGGAAGAAGAAGAATGGAAGAAGAAGATCGGAAGAAGAAGAATGGAAGAAGAAGATCGGAAGAAGAAGAATGGAAGAAGAAGATCGGAAGAAGAAGAATGGAAGAAGAAGATCGGAAGAAGAAGAATGGAAGAAGAAGATCGGAAGAAGAAGAATGGAAGAAGAAGATCGGAAGAAGAAGAATGGAAGAAGAAGATCGGAAGAAGAAGAATGGAAGAAGAAGATCGGAAGAAGAAGAATGGAAGAAGAAGAATGGAAGAAGAAGATCGGAAGAAGAAGAATGGAAGAAGAAGATCGGAAGAAGAAGAATGGAAGAAGATCGAAGAAGAAGAATGGAAGAAGAAGATCGGAAGAAGAAGAATGGAAGAAGAAGATCGGAAGAAGAAGAATGGAAGAAGAAGATCGGAAGAAGAAGAATGGAAGAAGAAGATCGGAAGAAGAAGAATGGAAGAAGAAGATCGGAAGAAGAAGAATGGAAGAAGAAGATCGGAAGAAGAAGAATGGAAGAAGAAGAATGGAAGAAGAAGATCGGAAGAAGAAGAATGGAAGAAGAAGATCGGAAGAAGAAGAATGGAAGAAGAAGATCGGAAGAAGAAGAATGGAAGAAGAAGATCGGAAGAAGAAGAATGGAAGAAGAAGATCGGAAGAAGAAGAATGGAAGAAGAAGATCGGAAGAAGAAGAATGGAAGAAGAAGATCGGAAGAAGAAGAATGGAAGAAGAAGATCGGAAGAAGAAGAAGGAAGAAGAAGAATGGAAGAAGAAGATGGAAGAAGAAGAATGGAAGAAGAAGATCGGAAGAAGAAGAATGGAAGAAGAAGATCGGAAGAAGAAGAATGGAAGAAGAAGATCGGAAGAAGAAGAATGGAAGAAGAAGATCGGAAGAAGAAGAATGGAAGAAGAAGAATGGAAGAAGAAGATCGGAAGAAGAAGAATGGAAGAAGAAGATCGGAAGAAGAAGAATGGAAGAAGAAGATCGGAAGAAGAAGAATGGAAGAAGAAGATCGGAAGAAGAAGAATGGAAGAAGAAGATCGGAAGAAGAAGAATGGAAGAAGAAGATCGGAAGAAGAAGAATGGAAGAAGAAGATCGGAAGAAGAAGAATGGAAGAAGAAGATCGGAAGAAGAAGAATGGAAGAAGAAGATCGGAAGAAGAAGAATGGAAGAAGAAGAATGGAAGAAGAAGATCGGAAGAAGAAGAATGGAAGAAGAAGATCGGAAGAAGAAGAATGGAAGAAGAAGATCGGAAGAAGAAGAATGGAAGAAGAAGATCGGAAGAAGAAGAATGGAAGAAGAAGATCGGAAGAAGAAGAATGGAAGAAGAAGATCGGAAGAAGAAGAATGGAAGAAGAAGAATGGAAGAAGAAGATCGGAAGAAGAAGAATGGAAGAAGAAGATCGGAAGTGGAAGAAGAAGAATGGAAGAAGAAGATCGGAAGAAGAAGAATGGAAGAAGAAGATCGGAAGAAGAAGAATGGAAGAAGAAGATCGGAAGAAGAAGAATGGAAGAAGAAGATCGGAAGAAGAAGAATGGAAGAAGAAGATCGGAAGAAGAAGAATGGAAGAAGAAGATCGGAAGAAGAAGAATGGAAGAAGAAGATCGGAAGAAGAAGAATGGAAGAAGAAGATCGGAAGAAGAAGAATGGAAGAAGAAGATCGGAAGAAGAAGAATGGAAGAAGAAATGGAAGAAGAAGACGGAAGAAGAAGAATGGAAGAAGAAGATCGGAAGAAGAAGAATGGAAGAAGAAGATCGGAAGAAGAAGAATGGAAGAAGAAGATCGGAAGAAGAAGATGGAAGAAGAAGATCGGAAGAAGAAGAATGGAAGAAGAAGAATGGAAGAAGAAGATCGGAAGAAGAAGAATGGAAGAAGAAGATCGGAAGAAGAAGAATGGAAGAAGAAGATGGAAGAAGAAGATCGGAAGAAGAAGAATGGAAGAAGAAGATCGGAAGAAGAAGAATGGAAGAAGAAGATCGGAAGAAGAAGAATGGAAGAAGAAGATCGGAAGAAGAAGAATGGAAGAAGAAGATCGGAAGAAGAAGAATGGAAGAAGAAGATCGGAAGAAGAAGAATGGAAGAAGAAGATGGAAGAAGAAGAATGGAAGAAGAAGATCGGAAGAAGAAGAATGGAAGAAGAAGATCGGAAGAAGAAGAATGGAAGAAGAAGAATGGAAGAAGAAGATCGGAAGAAGAAGAATGGAAGAAGAAGATCGGAAGAAGAAGAATGGAAGAAGAAGATCGGAAGAAGAAGAATGGAAGAAGAAGATCGGAAGAAGAAGAATGGAAGAAGAAGATCGGAAGAAGAAGAATGGAAGAAGAAGATCGGAAGAAGAAGAATGGAAGAAGAAGAATGGAAGAAGAAGATCGGAAGAAGAAGAATGGAAGAAGAAGATCGGAAGTGGAAGAAGAAGAATGGAAGAAGAAGATCGGAAGAAGAAGAATGGAAGAAGAAGATCGGAAGAAGAAGAATGGAAGAAGAAGATCGGAAGAAGAAGAATGGAAGAAGAAGATCGGAAGAAGAAGAATGGAAGAAGAAGATCGGAAGAAGAAGAATGGAAGAAGAAGATCGGAAGAAGAAGAATGGAAGAAGAAGATCGGAAGAAGAAGAATGGAAGAAGAAGATCGGAAGAAGAAGAATGGAAGAAGAAGATCGGAAGAAGAAGAATGGAAGAAGAAGAATGGAAGAAGAAGATCGGAAGAAGAAGAATGGAAGAAGAAGATCGGAAGAAGAAGAATGGAAGAAGAAGATCGGAAGAAGAAGAATGGAAGAAGAAGATCGGAAGAAGAAGAATGGAAGAAGAAGATCGGAAGAAAGAAATGGAAGAAGAAGAATGGAAGAAGAAGATCGGAAGAAGAAGAATGGAAGAAGAAGATCGGAAGAAGAAGAATGGAAGAAGAAGAATGGAAGAAGAAGATCGGAAGAAGAAGAATGGAAGAAGAAGATCGGAAGAAGAAGAATGGAAGAAGAAGATCGGAAGAAGAAGAATGGAAGAAGAAGATCGGAAGAAGAAGAATGGAAGAAGAAGATCGGAAGAAGAAGAATGGAAGAAGAAGATCGGAAGAAGAAGAATGGAAGAAGAAGATCGGAAGAAGAAGAATGGAAGAAGAAGATCGGAAGAAGAAGAATGGAAGAAGAAGATCGGAAGAAGAAGAATGGAAGAAGAAGAATGGAAGAAGAAGATCGGAAGAAGAAGAATGGAAGAAGAAGATCGGAAGAAGAAGAATGGAAGAAGAAGATCGGAAGAAGAAGAATGGAAGAAGAAGATCGGAAGAAGAAGAATGGAAGAAGAAGATCGGAAGAAGAAGAATGGAAGAAGAAGATCGGAGAAGAAGAATGGAAGAAGAAGAATGGAAGAAGAAGATCGGAAGAAGAAGAATGGAAGAAGAAGATCGGAAGAAGAAGAATGGAAGAAGAAGATCGGAAGAAGAAGAATGGAAGAAGAAGATCGGAAGAAGAAGAATGGAAGAAGAAGATCGGAAGAAGAAGAATGGAAGAAGAAGATCGGAAGAAGAAGAATGGAAGAAGAAGATCGGAAGAAGAAGAATGGAAGAAGAAGATCGAAAGAAGAAGAATGGAAGAAGAAGATCGGAAGAAGAAGAATGGAAGAAGAAGATCGGAAGAAGAAGAATGGAAGAAGAAGATCGGAAGAAGAAGAATGGAAGAAGAAGATCGGAAGAAGAAGAATGGAAGAAGAAGATCGGAAGAAGAAGAATGGAAGAAGAAGAATGGAAGAAGAAGATCGGAAGAAGAAGATCGGAAGAAGAAGAATGGAAGAAGAAGAATGGAAGAAGAAGATCGGAAGAAGAAGAATGGAAGAAGAAGATCGGAAGAAGAAGAATGGAAGAAGAAGATCGGAAGAAGAAGAATGGAAGAAGAAGATCGGAAGAAGAAGAATGGAAGAAGAAGATCGGAAGAAGAAGAATGGAAGAAGAAGATCGGAAGAAGAAGAATGGAAGAAGAAGATCGGAAGAAGAAGAATGGAAGAAGAAGATCGGAAGAAGAAGAATGGAAGAAGAAGAATGGAAGAAGAAGATCGGAAGAAGAAGAATGGAAGAAGAAGATCGGAAGAAGAAGAATGGAAGAAGAAGATCGGAAGAAGAAGAATGGAAGAAGAAGATCGGAAGAAGAAGATGGAAGAAGAAGAATGGAAGAAGAAGAATGGAAAAGAAGATCGGAAGAAGAAGAATGGAAGAAGAAGATCGGAAGAAGAAGAATGGAAGAAGAAGATCGGAAGAAGAAGAATGGAAGAAGAAGATCGGAAGAAGAAGAATGGAAGAAGAAGATCGGAAGAAGAAGAATGGAAGAAGAAGAATGGAAGAAGAAGATCGGAAGAAGAAGATCGGAAGAAGAAGAATGGAAGAAGAAGAATGGAAAAGAAGATCGGAAGAAGAAGAATGGAAGAAGAAGATCGGAAGAAGAAGAATGGAAGAAGAAGATCGGAAGAAGAAGAATGGAAGAAGAAGATCGGAAGAAGAAGAATGGAAGAAGAAGATCGGAAGAAGAAGAATGGAAGAAGAAGATCGGAAGAAGAAGAATGGAAGAAGAAGATCGGAAGAAGAAGAATGGAAGAAGAAGATCGGAAGAAGAAGAATGGAAGAAGAAGATCGGAAGAAGAAGATCGGAAGAAGAAGAATGGAAGAAGAAGATCGGAAGAAGAAGAATGGAAGAAGAAGATCGGAAGAAGAAGAATGGAAGAAGAAGATCGGAAGAAGAAGAATGGAAGAAGAAGATCGGAAGAAGAAGAATGGAAGAAGAAGATCGGAAGAAGAAGAATGGAAGAAGAAGATCGGAAGAAGAAGAATGGAAGAAGAAGATCGGAAGAAGAAGAATGGAAGAAGAAGATCGGAAGAAGAAGAATGGAAGAAGAAGATCGGAAGAAGAAGAATGGAAGAAGAAGATCGGAAGAAGAAGAATGGAAGAAGAAGATCGGAAGAAGAAGAATGGAAGAAGAAGATCGGAAGAAGAAGAATGGAAGAAGAAGATCGGAAGAAGAAGAATGGAAGAAGAAGATCGGAAGTGGAAGAATGGAAGAAGAAGAATGGAAGAAGAAGATCGGAAGAAGAAGAATGGAAGAAGAAGATCGGAAGAAGAAGAATGGAAGAAGAAGATCGGAAGAAGAAGAATGGAAGAAGAAGATCGGAAGAAGAAGAATGGAAGAAGAAGATCGGAAGTGGAAGAAGATCGGAAGAAGAAGAATGGAAGAAGAAGATCGGAAGAAGAAGAATGGAAGAAGAAGATCGGAAGAAGAAGAATGGAAGAAGAAGAATGGAAGAAGAAGATCGGAAGAAGAAGAATGGAAGAAGAAGATCGGAAGAAGAAGAATGGAAGAAGAAGATCGGAAGAAGAAGATGGAAGAAGAAGATCGGAAGAAGAAGAATGGAAGAAGAAGATCGGAAGAAGAAGAATGGAAGAAGAAGATGGAAGAAGAAGAATGGAAGAAGAAGATCGGAAGAAGAAGAATGGAAGAAGAAGATCGGAAGAAGAAGAATGGAAGAAGAAGATCGGAAGAAGAAGAATGGAAGAAGAAGAATGGAAGAAGAAGATCGGAAGAAGAAGAATGGAAGAAGAAGATCGGAAGAAGAAGAATGGAAGAAGAAGATCGGAAGAAGAAGAATGGAAGAAGAAGATCGGAAGAAGAAGAATGGAAGAAGAAGATCGGAAGAAGAAGAATGGAAGAAGAAGATCGGAAGAAGAAGAATGGAAGAAGAAGATGGAAGAAGAAGAATGGAAGAAGAAGATCGGAAGAAGAAGAATGGAAGAAGAAGATCGGAAGAAGAAGAATGGAAGAAGAAGATCGGAAGAAGAAGAATGGAAGAAGAAGATGGAAGAAGAAGAATGGAAGAAGAAGATCGGAAGAAGAAGAATGGAAGAAGAAGATCGGAAGTGGAAGAATGGAAGAAGAAGAATGGAAGAAGAAGATCGGAAGAAGAAGAATGGAAGAAGAAGATCGGAAGAAGAAGAAGGAAGAAGAAGATCGGAAGAAGAAGAATGGAAGAAGAAGATCGGAAGAAGAAGAATGGAAGAAGAAGATCGGAAGAAGAAGATGGAAGAAGAAGAATGGAAGAAGAAGAATGGAAGAAGAAGATCGGAAGAAGAAGAATGGAAGAAGAAGATCGGAAGAAGAAGAATGGAAGAAGAAGATCGGAAGAAGAAGAATGGAAGAAGAAGAATGGAAGAAGAAGATCGGAAGAAGAAGAATGGAAGAAGAAGATCGGAAGAAGAAGAATGGAAGAAGAAGATCAGAAGAAGAGATGGAAGAAGAAGATGGAAGAAGAAGATCGGAAGAAGAAGAATGGAAGAAGAAGATCGGAAGAAGAAGAATGGAAGAAGAAGATCGGAAGAAGAAGAATGGAAGAAGAAGAATGGAAGAAGAAGATCGGAAGAAGAAGAATGGAAGAAGAAGATCGAAGAAGAAGAATGGAAGAAGAAGATCGGAAGAAGAAGAATGGAAGAAGAAGATCGGAAGAAGAAGAATGAAGAAGAAGATCGGAAGAAGAAGAATGGAAGAAGAAGATCGGAAGAAGAAGAATGGAAGAAGAAGATCGGAAGAAGAAGATGGAAGAAGAAGATCGGAAGAAGAAGAATGGAAGAAGAAGATGGAAGAAGAAGAATGGAAGAAGAAGATGGAAGAAGAAGAATGGAAGAAGAAGAATGGAAGAAGAAGAGAAGAAGAAGATGGAAGAAGAAGAATGGAAGAAGAAGATCGGAAGAAGAAGAATGGAAGAAGAAGATCGGAAGAAGAAGAATGGAAGAAGAAGATCGGAGAGAAGAATGGAAGAAGAAGAATGGAAGAAGATCGGAAGAAGAAGAATGGAAGAAGAAGATCGGAAGAAGAAGAATGGAAGAAGAAGATCGGAAGAAGAAGAATGGAAGAAAGATCGGAAGAAGAAGAATGGAAGAAGAAGATCGGAAGAAAAAATGAAGAAGAAGAAGATGGAAGAAGAAGAAAATGAGGAAGAAGAAGAATGGAAGAAGAAGATCGGAAGAAGAAGAATGGAAGAAGAAGATCGGAAGAAGAAGAATGGAAGAAGAAGATCGGAAGAAGAAGAATGGAAGAAGAAGATCGGAAGAAGAAGAATGGAAGAAGAAGATCGGAAGAAGAAGAATGGAAGAAGAAGATCGGAAGAAGAAGAATGGAAGAAGAAGATCGGAAGAAGAAGAATGGAAGAAGAAGATCGGAAGAAGAAGAATGGAAGAAGAAGAATGGAAGAAGAAGATCGGAGAAGAAGAATGGAAGAAGAAGATCGGAAGAAGAAGAATGGAAGAAGAAGAATGGAAGAAGAAGATCGGAAGAAGAAGAATGGAAGAAGAAGATCGGAAGAAGAAGAATGGAAGAAGAAGATGGAAGAAGAAGAATGGAAGAAGAAAAGATGGAAGAAGAAGAATGGAAGAAGAAGATCGGAAGAAGAAGAATGAAGAAGAAGAATGGAAGAAGATCGGAAGAAGAAGAATGGAAGAAGAAGATCGGAAGAAGAAGAATGGAAGAAGAAGATCGGAAGAAGAAGATCGGAAGAAGAAGAATGGAAGAAGAAGATCGGAAGAAGAAGAATGGAAGAAGAAGATCGGAAGAAGAAGAATGGAAGAAGAAGATCGGAAGAAGAAGAATGGAAGAAGAAGATCGGAAGAAGAAGAATGGAAGAAGAAGATCGGAAGAAGAAGAATGGAAGAAGAAGATCGGAAGAAGAAGAATGGAAGAAGAAGATCGGAAGAAGAAGATGGAAGAAGAAGAATGGAAGAAGAAGATCGGAAGAAGAAGAATGGAAGAAGAAGATCGGAAGAAGAAGAATGGAAGAAGAAGATCGGAAGAAGAAGAATGGAAGAAGAAGATCGGAAGAAGAAGAATGGAAGAAGAAGATCGGAAGAAGAAGAATGGAAGAAGAAGATCGGAAGAAGAAGAATGGAAGAAGAAGATCGGAAGAAGAAGATGGAAGAAGAAGATCGGAAGAAGAAGAATGGAAGAAGAAGATCGGAAGAAGAAGAATGGAAGAAGAAGATCGGAAGAAGAAGAATGGAAGAAGAGATCGGAAGAAGAAGAATGGAAGAAGAAGAAGGAAGAAGAAGATCGGAAGAAGAAGAATGGAAGAAGAAGATCGGAAGAAGAAGAATGGAAGAAGAAGATCGGAAGAAGAAGAATGGAAGAAGAAGATCGGAAGAAGAAGAATGGAAGAAGAAGATCGGAAGAAGAAGAAGGAAGAAGAAGAATGGAAGAAGAAGATCGGAAGAAGAAGAATGGAAGAAGAAGATCGGAAGAAGAAGAATGGAAGAAGAAGATCGGAAGAAGAAGAATGGAAGAAGAAGATCGGAAGAAGAAGAATGGAAGAAGAAGATCGGAAGAAGAAGAATGGAAGAAGAAGATCGGAAGAAGAAGAATGGAAGAAGAAGATCGGAAGAAGAAGAATGGAAGAAGAAGATCGGAAGAAGAAGATCGGAAGAAGAAGAATGGAAGAAGAAGATCGGAAGAAGAAGAATGGAAGAAGAAGATCGGAAGAAGAAGAATGGAAGAAGAAGATCGGAAGAAGAAGAATGGAAGAAGAAGATGGAAGAAGAAATGGAAGAAGAAGATCGGAAGAAGAAGAATGGAAGAAGAGATCGGAAGAAGAAGAATGGAAGAAGAAGATCGGAAGAAGAAGAATGGAAGAAGAAGAATGGAAGAAGAAGATGGAAGAAGAAGATCGGAAGAAGAAGAATGGAAGAAGAAGATCGGAGAAGAAGATCGGAAGAAGAAGAATGGAAGAAGAAGAAGGAAGAAGAAGAATGGAAGAAGAATCGGAAGAAAGAGGATGGAAGAAGAAGAATGGAAGAAGAAGATCGGAAGAAGAAGAATGGAAGAAGAAGATCGGAAGAAGAAGAATGGAAGAAGAAGATCGGAAGAAGAAGATGGAAGAAGAAGATCGGAAGAAGAAGATGAAGAAGAAGAAAGGAAGAAGAAGATCGGAAGAAGAAGAATGGAAGAAGAAGATCGGAAGAAGAAGAATGGAAGAAGAAGATCGGAAGAAGAAGAATGGAAGAAGAAGATGGAAGAAGAAGAATGGAAGAAGAAGATGGAAGAAGAAGATGGAAGAAGAAGAATGGAAGAAGAAGATGGAAGAAGAAGAATGGAAGAAGAAGAATGGAAGAAGAAGATCGGAAGAAGAAGAATGGAAGAAGAAGATCGGAAGAAGAAGAATGGAAGAAGAAGATCGGAAGAAGAAGAATGGAAGAAGAAGATCGGAAGAAGAAGAATGGAAGAAGAAGATCGGAAGAAGAAGAATGGAAGAAGAAGATCGGAAGAAGAAGAATGGAAGAAGAAGATCGGAAGAAGAAGAATGGAAGAAGAAGATCGGAAGAAGAAGAATGGAAGAAGAAGATCGGAAGAAGAAGAATGGAAGAAGAAGAATGGAAGAAGAAGATCGGAAGAAGAAGAATGGAAGAAGAAGATCGGAAGAAGAAGAATGGAAGAAGAAGATCGGAAGAAGAAGAATGGAAGAAGAAGATCGGAAGAAGAAGAATGGAAGAAGAAGATCGGAAGAAGAAGAATGGAAGAAGAAGATCGGAAGAAGAAGAATGGAAGAAGAAGAATGAAGAAGAAGATCGGAAGAAGAAATGGAAGAAGAAGATCGGAAGAAAAGAATGGAAGAAGAAGATGGAAGAAGAAGATCGGAAGAAGAAGAATGGAAGAAGAAGATCGGAAGAAGAAGAATGGAAGAAGAAGATCGGAAGAAGAAGAATGGAAGAAGAAGATCGGAAGTGGAAGAAGAATGAAGAAGAAGAATGGAAGAAGAAGATCGGAAGAGAAGAATGGAAGAAGAAGAATGGAAGAAGAAGAATGGAAGAAGAAGATCGGAAGAAGAAGAATGGAAGAAGAAGATCGGAAGAAGAAGAATGGAAGAAGAAGATCGGAAGAAGAAGATGGAAGAAGAAGATGGAAGAAGAAGATCGGAAGAAGAAGATGGAAGAAGAAGATCGGAAGAAGAAGAATGGAAGAAGAAGATCGGAAGAAGAAGAATGGAAGAAGAAGATCGGAAGAAGAAGAATGGAAGAAGAAGAATGGAAGAAGAAGAT